>NDFZ01005440.1:577616-602085 GCA_002192655.3 Mamestra configurata | reverse complement strand
CCCTCTCATAACCCTAGCTTATTCCGTAACCTTATAATCCTAGCAGCTTATTCCAACCTTTTTCGTTTTATTTCCGCAGTCCGGGGATAAAGTCAATATCTATTTTGGACCACGAAAACGAAATCTGTTGTTTTTTTTCTTTTAGTTTATTTCCTTTCGCTTGCAAAGCTGGTTATCAGGGTAACAGTACAGTGTGGTCAAACAATAAGAATGCTTTTCAGATTGGGATTTTGGTGAGAGATTACGGATCGGGTTGGGTTACAGTTCTTTGTGAAAGTATTTGTCAAGGAGACCAGTGCTGTTTTAGATGTATTGGTTGTGGTCAAATTTGGGAGGAGCTCGTGGCTAAATCATAACAGCCACACGGGTCGATCTTCAAGGTGCTGCCAGGGTTGCGGAATTTGTTCGAAAGAGTCACCGCAGCCCTTGAACGCCTTTGCGTTTCAGAAGGAACACGGACGGGTTTTAGTCAGTAAGAGTCTGACACGCCCTTCCACTCCACCCAGAGCGGAAGAAGTCATTTGATGATTACCTATCCTTTAAAAAAAGGTTAAGCAACGCTGGCCGAGGTTGGTCTGTGGATGGGTGACCATCTTAACATACCGAGACTCCTCCGTGCCTCAGAAAGCAACGACGAGAAAGCACGTTAAGCTGTTGGTCCCGGCTGTCATTTGTAGGTCTTTGGCAGGCGTTACGGATAGTCAGAAGCCAGATAATCTGACACCAGTCTTTCCAAGAAGTACCTTACTCTTATTAATCGGCGAATACTTCTAAAATAAATCTTGTTGTTAATAGATTGGTTGCCATGAAGTACCGTGTTACCCAGTTAATGGGTTGTGGAGGTCTGGTAGGCAGCCGCTCTACGTAAAATACTGGTTTTCAGCTGAATCCGGTTTGGCTGGAAGCCGACCCCAATATAGTTGGGAAAAGGCAAGGCAGATGATGATCATGGTAATTTTCCTATTGTGTAGCTGAAAGTTATGTGAGTAGGATTAAGAAAAATCTACCTAATTTTTCTGGAATATGTTTGCGGTCAATATCCAATGAACCGGATGCAGCCGAGTACCAGTATTTTACAGGGAGCGAATGTCAGTCACTAAGTAATACTGAGCAAAAATGACTCAAAAGTCAAAGTACATTTATTATACATGGATATCTGAGACCTTGGTAAGTGGAATAACTCTTTAAGTAAGACAAATTTGCAGCTCCCTTAATGTCCCAGTTATCCTAATATCCTATAATCTTAGACGGTACTGGAATAAATTATAAAATAGTTTACTTTTCATAGGTTGTATAAAAACACTAATCTACAACCAAGCAGTTTTACAACAACAATAAAAGGTAAACACCTTTTATTGTTGTTGTAAAACTGCTTGGTTGTTTTGTTACAATAAAAGGTAAACACCTTTTATTGTTGTTGTAAAACTGCTTGGTTGTAGATTAGTGTTTTTATACAACCTATGAAAAGTAAACTATTTTATAATTTATTATTATTATTTATCCAGGTTTCACTGTAATTTATATAAATTCGGAGCCAACCAAATTTTACATAAAGACAGTCCCCCAAAAAGCCGACAGCCGGGACCAAGAGCTTGACGTGCTTTTCGAGGTATGGATGAACCTCGCTGTGGAATGGCCTCTTCGTAATTATGTTCGGGTTGGCTTCCACTATAACCAGATGCAGTTGAATGAAGACGGGGCCCGCTAGGGCCTGAGCCTGCCAGGGTTGCGGAATTTGTTCGAAAGAGTCACCGCGGCCCTGGAACGCAAAGAGCTTTAGAAGGAACACGGATGGGTTTTAGTCAGTAAGAGTCTGACACGCCCTTCTGCTCCACCCAGAGCGGAAGAAGTCATTTGATGATTTCCCATCCTTAAAAAAAAAGATGCAGTTGAATACCAGTAGATATTGCATGAAATGTGTCGATCGTAAACATATTTGACGACACGGTTGGCGTAGTGGTTGAGCGATTGGCTGATGCGCTGCGTGTCGTAGGTTCGATTCCCGCAAGGAACAAATATTTATGGCCTACAGATAGTTGTTCCGGATCTGGCTGTTTGTGTATGTGAGTTTGTATGTTTGTAATCGCACCCATGGCAGGAGATATTCCTAGTGTGGGTCAGTTTTTTTTAAACATTTCGTTTCTGAGCTCCACAAAATGACAGCCGTTAACTAACGCGTTTTAAAAATTAATTAACCATTGTATTGTTAAATGATTCCCTTCCAAAAATAAGAGTAGGTATCAATCAATAGAATAATTGTTTAAACCTTCTCAGTATAAATATCCTTGACCCCAAAAAAATGTAGAACACAAAAATATCCCGAAAACCGCGCTCCACACTCTCCAAACGCCATCAGAGTACCATAATCACCGTATCATAACATCCGAACAAAGGAACGCCCTATATCCGGACGCTCCCACAACATATTAATGTTGCCTCGAATGATATATTGCGCAGTCAATTAACAACAGACATTGACTAATGCTAGTCAGCATAATGCTTTGAAAAAAAGCGAATTATTTATCTTGATTCGAGAGGCTTGAATCCTTGAATCTCTTCAATCCTGGTGACAGAAATTAAGCTCTGCAGGATTTGACGATGTTTAATAGTGTTCAATGGGGAATTTTACTGAAAAAATCGTATTAGTTGACGGACTACTACGATTTTATCAGTAAAATAGATTACAATACCATAGATGCAATAATATAGATTTCGCTAGTAAAAATTGTAGTATCATAGTGACGTCACGCGTGTTTTCAACGCGCTGTATCGTCTTCATTTTTGGTTTACGTAAACAAATACGTGTCCAATATTTTTGGAAATCTATATTTTTTTCAGTAAAATACCCTAAAGTATGGAAAGTTAAAGACAGTTTTGGTGTCCAATTTGAATATCATTATGAACTGTAATAGGATTTCCGCGTAAGCGAAACTGGAATTGTAGTTATGGGAAATTTTGTGATAGACAATTCAGCAGGAAGTAATGAAAAGGATAATAATGGTAGCTAATGTGTGGTTTGTAGTCTTTGTGGCGACTTCATATGGTAAAATCATTTTGTAGAAATTGCTAAATTCTATTCTATTTTTCATATATGGCAATCAAAGCCTATGACGACTATTCTGCCAATGTCCCAAGTAAATTGAAGAAGCAAGTGTGCAATATTTTAATGATTAGGAGAAAACGACGATTGATGCAGAAAATAATTCGATTCTTCTATGGATACAGTTGATCAGGTACTTGATGTGTTAGTACGGGACTGAAACAAATTGCTAAATTGTTGTTTGTTTTGTTATATGTTGTCAACTTGTCATTGTCAGTCAGTGCCGGACATCATGCCACAGACAACTGTAGAACTGTGTTCTGTTTTGTCTATGATATGACCAGAGACTTGCGGTAGGTAATGTCCGGTACAGACATAGTTTGTCAGTGTAACCCTTTAGTTTTTAGTAAGTGGTTATTTTCTTTTAATGTTGTGTTTTTGTGCGTCATTTCTGGCGGAATAAACGTGTTTTCTTTCTGTCTTTCTTTCTAAAACTCATGGCAAGTATGCAGGTTTAAAACTACCCACCAAACCACGTAAATTTTATCGTGTTTTACCGCTACACATCAATCATAATGAGGAACGATTTGTACTTAAGGCCTTTCACGTATACCATTATATTACGGACAATAAATATTCTAATTAACTCAATTCTATAATCCTTGATACAAGATTTTTAAATTTATTTAAAACTTTACGAACACATCTGTACAAAGGCGGTCTTAATTCAACGTGCAAGTTTATATAACTCCTGCTTACTAAGTTAATATAACATCATTATATCAAATATTTGTATGGTCTATAGATAGTTGTTCCGAGTCTGGCTGTTT
The DNA here is from genome assembly GCA_002192655.3 of Mamestra configurata. NCBI lineage: Eukaryota > Metazoa > Arthropoda > Insecta > Lepidoptera > Noctuidae > Mamestra > Mamestra configurata. Next base: position 598,215 of record NDFZ01005440.1, on the reverse strand, counting down.
GTGTATGTGAGTTCATATGTTTGTAAACGCACCCACGATACAGGAGAAATTCCTAGTGGGGTTTAAAAAAAAATGTTTTTTTTTATATATAAATGTAATAATATTTTAAAATGTAATTAATGCGTTATTTAAAATAAATAAATAGAATAATAATAATAATATCACATAGACAATTACCCACCCGTTACTAATATAATAAACCTTAGTAAGAATCTCATTCATTCATCAAAACCAAATCATCCGCTCGCAACATACTGATTGGAAATCGAAGAAACAAATGAAGATTTCAACAATCGTAATTCACGCATTTTTTAACACTCGAGTCGATTGTAATCGATTGTTCGTTAATCGGTAATCGCTGCATGTTTAATTTGTTAGCTTACGTGGGATTTAAGCTTCTCTCTGGCGCTTCATTCCCTTGTTACGTAATTCGCCCTAATTGTAAGACGTATTCTTTAAGAAAAATGTTTATTACGCAGAATGTGTCCCTTGAGATTTTTGTTAATTAGTTATCTTGACGTTTTTGCTTGTACTGGGGGGAGACTCACTAATTATATTAGAGGAGGTAACATGTTTGTAATATAATCAAGTAGTGATTAGATTTAGCTACTTATTAGGAAGCCTATGGATGTCACCGGAAAATTGATTGGAATAAATCTTTATTAGATTATAATTTCTCGATATATTATGAAAAAATCGTTTTGTGTACAATAAATCCCATCCAAATGCAATAGTCTCCAATATACGTTATTTTATTTATAGTTTACTATTTGACGCGATATTTTACAATCTTAACGCATTTGCAACTAAGCGGTGTCTGATACCACAGAGATATTCTGAAAACATCTCACGTGAAGTGAGCTGTCCATTGATAGCTTCAGTGCATGTCAGTTCACTCCACGCTCACATCACCAAAGTCTAAATAAATGATAAAGATGAAGTTACTAATTTAATGAATTATTTGACACAAATACATAGATAAATAAAATTATTAATGACTTGTTTTCCGGATACAAATGGTTTGAAGAAACAAAATTCAGTAAGTGAATATAAGCTCAGTTTTTTTTATCACATTAGTTTTGCCCAGGTTTAAACCCGAAATCTGAGGTTCAGAAGCAAACAAATATACTTCCCAGACCGAAACAACACAAAGGAGATTTCAACGCTAAATCAAAACGAAATGTCCATTGTTGTACCCAGAATAATACTCAAGTAACAAATCAACTGAAACAAGATATTATATTGAAACACCCTTGAAAGGAAACTCGAGACTCCGCAACAACTTACAACTTCCTAAAATCACAATTCTGTAATTTTCCTAATTTATATTCACTCCTTGACTTGAAGAAAAGAATAACTTTGAGAACAACTGGCTCAAGAACACTAAAATATTATCCGAAAGAAGACATTTATATTTCTTGACGATTTAAGGCCCCCAACGACAGTATGACCATCTATCTGCCAAGAACCACATTTCTGGCTTTTACCTCGGACAAAGGATAAGCATATCCATACAACGTGGCAATGCTGCCAGCTTTTGGGGACATTAACAGTGGCCAGCGATGCGGAGGAATTTTTCGACGCCTTATGTTATTAAATTTCGAGTTTAAGTTAGTTAGTGTTTTTTTATTTAAGTGTATACAAGGTGAAGACGACGATACGTCAATAAATCAAAACACTGGCAATACTAGTTAATACGAAAATGTTGCCTTTTATCACAGATTTGATGGCACTAATTATTGCAACAGACTGCTTGGAAAATTTCGTCAGAATAGTGGTCACTTTCCTTGGCGTTTAATGATATTGGAAAGTTTAGTTTTAACTTCGCTGACAGTATTTATAATAGTTTTAAAATGTTCCTATGAACCAGTGTCATTCATTTTTTGACGTATCGATGACTTCCACATTGTATATAGTACTAGTAAAGTTAGCTGTAAATTTATTTGAATAAAAAAAAATAATTTATCTACCAAGCCTTTTCCCAACTATATTGTGGTTGGCTTCCAGTCAAACCGGATGCAGCTGACTGTATTCTATAAGGTACAACTGCCTATTTGAACCCAGTAACTGGGTATCACGGTACGTCTTGGCAAGACTGGTGTCAGATTTTCTGGCTGCTGACTGTCCGTAACGACTGTCAAAGATCTACGAATGACACCCGGGTGTTTTATCTCGAGGACGGTTTTAGGACAATTTCTAAGAAAATGCGTCGACATATCTTTGTCGCATTCTCGGATCACGCCTGTTTGCTCTCGCCTTAAGGGTACTCTAGATTTTCAGGACTGATGTCTGATTCAAATTAATTTAGTCTTTGCGGGAACATGAATCGACTTGTGTTTTGGTTAGATTGGGCGTGTTGGTTCAGTATTCCGATCGGTATTATCAGATTCTTGGAAGATTATCTCAATTTATAGTAGTAAGTTAAGCATATCTTCATGAAATTAGTTTCATGAAGATATGCTTTGTTATTATTAGAAGATTGCGATTTAAACGTGTCATAATTTCTACCCGATTGCGTGACCTCCAAAACGGTGTGATGATTTACACGAGTATTTGTATGTGGGATATTATGGATGGATTTTTCAAGAGTCATACTGATTTTTGTTAACTGATTGATCAAAAAGGATACGTAGCCTTCGATTGCATATTATGATTTACGTCTCGATTAGTTATAATTATACCCTTATCAGTCACACTTTTCGTGTTATTGTAAGATAATATAGAATCTGAAGTGTAGCTGTGACCAGACAGCCAATTCTTGTTAGTTATTTAAAATTGTTCAAATTTAAATCGCCATCTCATCTCAACGACTATTTATGTCAAAAACTAAGATGTTTTTCTTGAGAGATAGTGACTGCAATGCGATTGTAAACATTCCTTAAACATATGTGAGTTGTCCCTTTTTTAGGGTTCCGTAGTCAACAAGAAACCCTTACAGTTTCGTCATGTTCGATCGGTTTAGCTCAGAGAGGCTTAGCACTAGAAATTTGGAATTTAGTATGGAAATATAATATATACCTAAAAATCACGCCGACGAAGTGGTAAAATAAAATATATTTTTTTTTCATCTATGGATCCGTTTGCGGAATATATAACGAATTTAAAAGGAAAACTATCACAGCTAAGGAGGCTTAAAAAGTTAATGTGTAATAGTCGACCAACTAATAAAATGAACCTGGAAAAGTAAAAACTTTGTAATTATTCCATAGAAAATGACCTTAAACTACAAGTACTTGTAACTTATTCTAGCAGTGAAAATCGTACTAAGTATTTGGCCATAGTTTACGGGACGAGCAACTACGGAACCTTTCACTGTGTGTGACCCGACACGCACTTGGCCGGTTTTATGGACGGGAATTGCCTCTCAGGTGTAGTTCAATCGAAGAACCAATAATTGTGAGCCGTCACGGGACGCCTGGCAGATGTGAAACACCGAAATTATTTTGTACAAGTAATATGCATAAAATAACAGATTACGACAGAAACTTAGTATGGCATACTGAAAAAATACCTATAGACTATACCATCGTATAGCGTGGTGACGCGTCGCCACGGCATGCGTCGCCACGACATGCGTCGCTACGGCATGCGTCGCCACGACATGCGTCGCTACGGCATGCGTCGCCACGGCATGCGTCGCCACGACATGCGTCGCCACGGCATGCGTCGCCACGACATGCGTCGCTACGGCATGCGTCGCCACGACATGCGTCGCCACGGCATGCGTCGCCACGACATGCGTCGCCACGGCATGCGTCGCTACGGCATGCGTCGCCACGGCATGCGTCGCCACGACATGCGTCGCCACGACATGCGTCGCCACGACATGCGTCGCCACGACATGCGTCGCCACGACATGCGTCGCCACGTCAACAATCGGTTTTACCCGCTGCTATTGATGTTTCACATCAAAATGGTTTACTAGTTTATAGTATTTATTAACTTAAATGTGCCTAAAATACGTATTCAATAAAGACACAGCCATGTTTTTGTACCCAGCCTGGAATTAATAGTTACGTAGACACGTATCGGCTCAGTTTGAGGATCGAACTAATTTCGGCAATAGCTGTGAGCTTTGCCAAATTGTGTAGGTACTTGTTACCATGCCAAATTAGGAGCTAAACCGATAACATTATCTAGACCTGCTGTTTTGAACAAATGGTGTTTTATGAAGTATCTTTAGGTACACCACATCGCGTATTTAAAAATTTGTAATCTCTGAATGACATCTTTAAAAGGTATAACTGTGGGTATGTGAGTGGTGTTCAATATTAGTAAACTATACAAGGTGGACACGACGATACGACGATAAATCAAAACACTGGTAATAGGGGAGAGCGGGGCTAAACGTGCCGTGGGGAAGTTGTTCCGCTTTATGAAAAAAAGAGATAAACATATTAAGTAAATTCGTCATAAAACGGAACGCTGCAGCGACCGATGGCAACTATCTTAGTTTGGCCAGTAACGTCCAGATTATTGTTAAATTACATCGGAACAACTTCCTTGCGGCACGTGTAGCCCCGCTCTCCCCTACTAATTCTTACGAATATGTTGTCTTTCATCAGAGATTTAATGTCACTAATTGCAACAGACTGCTTGGAATATTTCGTCAGAACATTAGTCACTATCCTTGACTAGTTTGAGTTTTTTGACGTTTTATGCAATGGCAAAGTTTATTTTTAATTTCAGTGACAGTTTCAAAATATTCTTATGAGCAATATTGCCAGTGTGTTCATTTATAAATAAATATCCGCTGGAAGACTTCAAATACTGGACAAAACTGTACTACTTCTTCAAAAAATTTCACAACACCGTCTTCTGCCAGTACCTACACCATATGACCTGGTTCAACTTGTTGTGTCGCTTAAAGCATGATATTCTTGTCATGTTATTTCTGGGGTCAGTAAATCTGTAGCCACATGCACTGGTTTCCTGCGACTAGCACCGGGTCATCCGTCTACTTTAAAGGGAATTCAAAAGGCGAATTTAAAGCATAGACTATTTGGGTTTCTGGGTCAGCAGAGTCTAGTCTGTGAAATGTATATATGGAGTAGGAAGCTAAGCAAACACATTATTGGTGAAGTTGTGTATTGCTTTAAATTTGGCCATAAAAAACTGTAATCACTAAATACGATTATAATACTGTGGTTGGTTTTAATGAAAAGGTTCAGGCTAAGGTACATGCATGCATGGTTGGTTTTAATGAAAAGGTTCAGGCTAAGGTACAGTTTAATAAAAATCATCATCATCATTTCAGCCGAAAGACGTCCATTGCTGGACATAGGCCTCCCCCAAAGAAGTTACCATAATCGCGACGCTTGGCAGGTAGGTTGGCGATCGCAGTATAGCTGTTGCAATGTACAGAGAATGCTGCTGCCCATTCTCTGACGTCCCTTACGACACCCATGGGAAGTGCAACAAATACTCAACTTCAAATCCAGAAATCAGGGGTATGACTTGAATTAACATGTAGGATACTTTTTACCATGGTAGAACGTTACTTGTGGGATCACTATAGACTATTACAGCTCGTAGTATAAAATGATTGCTTTGTTCAACACAGCTCGTCAAGCTACGGCCTTGGTATCAGGCACAAATAGCTACACAAGATTCAAAATTGCTCACAAACCATTTCTGACATTGACAAACGCAATTAATCCAATGGTATGGGGCACTATGAGCTCGATTAATTGTCCAAATCTTCAAGTTGGATCGATTCGTCATCCCAAGATGTCGACGGATTTAATTAATTCGGCTCTTATTGTCTAAAGGCCCCGGGTTCGGTGCTGGGGCCGGTTTTGTTTGATATCGTGTTACTTTTTGAAACAGTTTGAGTTGGTTATTTAAAATTATGGGGCGGAAGTGGAGTTATTGTAGTAAACGCGATGGGTGTTTGTTTCTTTTTCGTAACTCCAAATCACCATTCGCCGAATATCCTATCATCATAAGTAATTTAAACTCGTGCATTGTCATTTATTTTTTTATTTTTTTTTATTTGGCTCACCAACAATAGCTTTTTTATTTGAGATGTGTTTGCTCTTGACTCTAGTCTAGGTCATAGATGACAGAGCCAAAGTCAACGATGGAGCGAACTTACCCAGAAGAAGCTTGTTCACTCTAATTTTGTAGAGATTAGGGTAGTATGCGTTCACAGCAGGCAGAGAGTTCCACTCCTTTGCTGTGCGCATTATAAAAGACGTTTGGAAACGTTTAGTGTGAATTGGTGGAATAGCAACAAGATAGGGATGGTAACTTGCAGTGCGTCTAGATGTCCGATGATAGAAGGGGGCCGGTGGGATGAGGTCGTGGAGTTCCTGGACACTCTCCCCGAAGTACAATCTGTGGAAGACCGACAAGCAGGCAACCTTGCGGCGATAAGCCANGGTTTGCTCTTGACTCTAGTCTAGGTCATAGATGACAGAGACAAAGTCGACGATGGAGCGAGCTTACCCAGAAGAAGCCTGTTCACTCTAATTTTGAAGAGATTAGGGTTGTATGCGTTCGGAAACACAGACGCAGGCAAAGAGTTCCACTCCTTTGCTGTGCGCATTATAAAAGACGTTTGGAAACGTTTAGTGCGAATTGGTGGAATAGCAACAAGGTAGGGATGGTAACTTGCAGTGCGTCTAGATGTCCGATGATAGAAGGGGGCCGGTGGGATGAGGTCGTGGAGTTCCTGGACACTCTCCCCGAAGTACAATCTGTGGAAGACCGACAAGCAGGCAACCTTGCGGCGATAAGCCAAGCTGTGAAGCTTGGCATCCACCAGTTTTACGTCGCCAATGAGGTTCTTAGATCTGCGTTCAAAACAACACATAGCATACAAGTATACAAGGATATGATTTATATCAAATAAACTGATAGACTAGTGTACAAAATCCTTACAGGTGAGCACAGCATGCGATACATTATTGCTTATTGATGCTGAACAATTTGAACAACACTTAAAACTAGATGAGTTCTGAGTTACTCACCAAACAATAATGTTAAGGTCGGTTGGATTTGTTTCTTCTTTGGATAGGTGCAAATTAATATGAAACATACATACAATTTTAAAATTAAACTTCATCAGTTTTAAAATGTTATTGTTTGTTGTATCAATTTCTAGTAGGTTGCAATAAGTGGTACTAATTTGTAAGGATAAATACTTATAGTATAAAACCAAATTTACAGCTTCGAAACACCTGAGTGCCAATTCTACTAATTTTACAGCAACGTTCGCATTCACATCTCAGTCGAAATCTTCAAAAATGTTAGGATTTTAGACAAATTCCGATTGAGATACATTAAAGTTAGTAGAATTATTGGTCCTCTATTTTAACTGCGTCAATATTTTGAAATTTTTGGTTATTCACCATCGATCGACACGTTTAATCTATCTACGGCGACTGGCCTATTGTTTTTTTCGCTTATCTATTCCCTTAGTAGACAGTTATATCTAAGATCTTATTAATATATCCTCCTCGACAGACTTACACCTTAGACAGTGAGCTGCGAATCTTGCTGACTTGCTAATCGATTCACTACGCTATGAGCTATTTCAGGCTATTCCCGCAAAGCTCGTGTCGACGTGTGAGGAAGATCTGGAAACTGCTGACAGTTCTGATTTGTTGCAAGTCGGACATTCGAACAAGGCGAGATCGATAGACAATAAAGCGTGGTTAGTATAATACAAAGTGAATACTCTGACGAACACGGTATAAAGCACTATAGAATAATAGAAATAAAATTTTCGGTGACCAGGTCACAGCAGCTTAATGAGAGAAGTCATTCAATTCGAGAGGCATACGCCCAGCTACAGCTGGGCGTGAAGCTCATATTATTAGATGAATAAGTGCACCGACACTTAGCCTGAAGATAAGGGTATTAAAGTACTTTAAAGAACTAATTACAGAACCACCATGGCTGACATCCTACTAATATTATATCTGTGAAAGTTTGTAAATTTGTATGTTTGAGCAACAATCAGGCAAAAATGGCTGAAGGGATTTGGATGAAATTAAGCACACATATAGTGCATATTCTGGAATAACACATAGACTACTTTTTATACATTTTTACGTGAGCGAAGTCGCGGGTGGAAGCTAGTCATAAATAATTATCTCATTGTTATGTAACCGAAACTTATATAACAATAAAATCGAATTGATAGTCACAGTTGCACAATCAATTGCAACTTTTAAACAATATAACTCCGAAGTCCCCAAATTGGTTCCTGATGTCCCCCAGAATTGTTTGTCCCCCAAACGTTTGATGTTCCTTTGTCGCCTTCGGAAAATTAATTGATCAAAGTTAATTGGGCGACACTTCCTATTGTTCAAAGTGATATTTTATCATCCGGCGTAATCTTTAGATGTTTTCTTTTTACAACTTTTTCTTAAGACTAAGATAAATGGACGAGATGGATTATTCTTAAATTAATTTATTTTAATGTTTGTTATTTTTAGATTGCAGTTAGCGGGAATTTTCACGCGAATTTTCCTTTTGGATTTTGGAATCATTAATATTTTTTTTTTTAAGGATGGGAAGTCATCCAATGACTTCTTCCGCTCTGAGTGGAGAGGAAGGGCGTGTCAGACTCTTACTGACTAAAACCCATCCGTGTTCCTTCTAAAGCCCTTTGCGTTCCAGGGCCGCGGTGACTCTTTCGAACAATTCCCGCAACCCTGGAACATTAATATTTACTAGGACGACCGAGTGATGCCCAAGGACTGGAAGAAGAAGTGCTGGTCGGCTGATGGCGAGATGGGCGGACGACATTGTTGCCATCGCGGGTAGAACCTGGATGAGGCTGACACAGGAACGTGGGGATTGGCACAAGAGAAGAGAGGCCTATGCTCAGCAGTGGGCGAAGTCGGGCTGTGGATGGATGGATGGAATACGCATTTGCTCTTTACGTTTTAAATGTAGGCTTATGTGAAATAAAAAAATAATAATTGAACCACGAATGTTGTATTTCTAAGATATAAATAATTTTTGTTTTCAGACAATCGGTTGCCTTTCATATGTCCCGAAAAGGTTTTTTCTAAGCTCTACCCGTTCATAACCTTCACAACAATGACCACCTAAAACATCCCACCCACCTACGTACCTACTATAATCACGAAATAGTCCTAGTATTTCGGCAATAACTCTCGCAGTGCAAACATTTCTATTTCAATAATATACCGAGCTTGGTACACACTGCGATACAGCAAATTGACCGAGAGCTGGGACGCGTAGATAGTGAAGCGCGCTGCGAAATGGTGCAAGAGATGGCAGGTAAGCGGATAGGATGATGTGGAAATTTAAAGGCAGGGAGGCTCAATTTTGTGTGACGGATTGAATCTGTTATATACTTTTGTACGGCTAAACTACCCGGCTATCAATATATTCTGTCACAGCCCTGCTGGCATACTGAAGATGTTAGCAGTACCTTTATAAGTCATTAGTTGCCGCCCGTGGCTCCGCCCGCGTGATTGTCGAAAATTATCCCAAGGGGACATATTCCCGGGATAAAAAGTATTCTATGTGTTATTCCAGACTATAATCTACCTCTGTGCTAAATTTCATTAAAATCCGTTCAGCCGTTCTGACGTGAAAGAGTAACTAACATCCATCCATCCATACTTACAAACTTTCTTCTTCATACTTACAAATATTAGTAAGATTTGTATCCTGTGTATACATGAATAACTATATTATTATAGTTAAACTTTTTTTTTTTTTTTTTTAAGGATGGGAAATCATCAAATGACTTCTCCCGCTCTGGGTGGAGCGGAAGGGCGTGTCAGACTCTTACTGACTAAAACCCATCCGTGTTCCTTCTAAAGCCCTTTGCGTTCCAAGGCCGCGGTGACTCTTTCGAACAAATTCCGCAACCCTGGCAGGGTTATAGTTAATCCTAGAACTACAATAATGAGTTTGTGTAAAAGAGACAGAAATAAGTCAACTAGATACGAGTATATAACTGACGTGGTTATATGCAATAAAATTTTGACTGAATACAATATTATCATCTAAACAAAATTGATACAGAAGGGCCGCGACGCGTATATAGTGGAGTGTACCGCGAAGTGGTCCAATAGAAGGGAGGTAAGCGGGGATGGAGCGTTGTTGAAAAGGTAGAAAGCGTATATTGGTTTTTTAAAAGCCATAATTGTGCTGGTTTTGTATGTTTGAGCGGATAAACTTTAAAATAGAGATGTTCAAAAAATATCAAAAAGACATTTACTGGCACTTGGTTGGTAAAAAATGGAAACTCTCTGGGTCAGATTAGTTGTGAATAAGTTTACTTTTCCTGTAGTTTACACCTATCTAAATTGACGGATGGGAAAATATATTATTCATTAGAGCACCAGTTAGAAATTGTACGTTGCGTACGTTGTTGTGTGAATGTACGTTGTTGAATAGTATTTAAGAGAAACAAAAATTCTTTAACTCATGCTTTGACAGTTTTTATTCAAAAATTAAAACAATGGTAACAAAGAAATTGACGTCTCTATCTGTTTGGAAGTTTTTTTTTATCACAAAAGAGAAACTTTACATTGGACAACAGCAAAAGATATTATGTTTGAACTAGATAAACAGTAATACAGGAAATTGACTGGAAAGCTGCAATACGTTGATAGCAAAGCCCTTCGGTGTGTGGTACAAGTATTAAGTGGCAAGCGACAAACGCCACTTAGATTGAATAAAAGCTATATCTTATCTTTTGCACCACGTTACTGATATCAGATCACTGTTACGATTTTTTTTTAAATTTTATTCATTTTAAGATTTGGCAAGTTGATCTAAGTACATGGCGACGACGTAAGTGTTGACGAGCGTCTTTTAAAAATAAAATACATAAGTACCTCTTAGATGTGTTTTGTCAAAGACGTGATGTTGATAATATTTAAAAAAAAGTCTTGTACTTTTGTGTGTATCTGTTTACATGCGCAAACAGCGATTCAGAAGATAAATAATTAATATTATAAATATGTAATAAACTTGTTTTTTTTGTGTGTGTATTTGTTTATAATTTAATTATGTGCTAAAGAAAAGGAGCTACATCTGCCAACAAACTGCTTTGCAGTGTGGCAGTGGTAATAATTATATTGTTAGCAATGTATTACTTTGAATAAACACTTTTTTTTTTTTTTTTTCTTATAACAAAAATTGTAAACTACGGAGCCTTCATAATCAATCGAGTATTTACTGCATAATTTTAATATACAAGGTGACCCTGTACCTGGGTTAATTTGCCTATGGCTGCGTATCAGAATCTCCTGTAGATATGTCAAATAACATTAATTTCAAGTTCAATCTAAGCAAACCTTCAGTTATGAAGATCGGGAAAACTTTTATGTCTAACTAGTGGCAGCCCCGCGGTTTCACCCGCGTAAGTCTCGATCCCGTGGGAATATCGGTATAAAAAGTTAGTATTCTATGTGTTATTCCAGACTATAATCTACCTCTGTGTCAAATTTCATCAAGATCCGTTCAGCCGTTCTGACGTGAAAGAGTAACAAACATCCATTCATCCATCCATCCATCCCTACTTACAAACTTTGGCGTTTTAGTAGGATTTGAAACAGTTTTCACTGGATGGACGGTGAGATAGCGTTCATGTTCATTATTTTTTTAACCCATTAGTATGAACACAGGGAAATTGTAACAATAAACACAATTCACAAGCGAATCACAACCATCGACTTTTCAGAATGTTGATTCTCTTTTAATCCATGAATGAATTCATTGTCATGTTCGTAAACGGGCGCCGTCAGTGGAGACTGGTCATCCCTTAGTTGCCACTGCCTCATTTTTATATTTGATACTATAAATTGTTTTTTTATTTCTTTAAATTGTTCTCATAAATAGAAGCAACAAGGTAAATCTAACCAGGATTTTTGTAAACATAAAATGATTTAAAAGAGTGTCCGTGGAGTTTCTTGCACGTTCTTCTCCATAGAGATCTACGCTTTCGAACATGCAAATAGCTTCATGTTTTTGACGGACTGACTTTGACAATTCAAAAGTATCTGATAATGGTTTATTTAAAATAAATGCTTTGACTTTGACTTTGACAACCATCGACTCCTTACCCGCTAACCTTCTCAAACTTACACCACTCATTTTGCGGGTAGTGTGGGATGCGGGTTCTCTGTAACGTTGCGATATAGACGAAGGCTGGCACCAACGTAGCTCGCTTCTGATGTAGTATCCGCTTCCTTCATACACCCCTTACGTACCGTGATAAATAATTTTCGAGCTGTCGCTTTTGGTTTTCCATTTAAATTATACTGTTCACAGTGTTAGCGCATTTGGTTCGTGTCGATTTTGTGTGATTTATTGAGGTAGGGAACTGTATATTATTGTTTGTTGAATATTTTAAATGGAGGACTTCGTTAAAATATGCAGATTTGATATTAAAATGGCGGGTATTTACGTTTTCAAATGTATCATTATTTATTTCTGTGGGATAGAGGTTTATGTATGGAAGCATTTAGATTTGTATTTTTTTGGCATCTTACAAGAAAGAAAAATCGTTTATTCTTCAACTTATAATTATTGTGATAATAAAATCGTAAAATAAAAACAGCCTGGTCATGTCCGGGACAGACATAAGCTACTTTGTATCCATGGTATCAGTCATAGCATGTATCAATTCAAAAGTGTGTAGTCAGTTATACCTTCATACTACAATTAAACACCGGCCATGGTGCACCCATCGGGTTAATAACAGCCCAACCGCAAAGGCAATCTCTCTTGTTAATAGTTTCATTGATCGTAGTCCACATGCCGACATATTTGTAGATAGATTTAACACATTAAGGCAAAATGTATTTGCATTTTAAACAAGTGATTTTGAACTTATTTTTATTTTTTTGGGATAATTTTAATTTTTCATTTATTTCTCAATTATAATGAATTTGAATATGATTGCGTTAATGTTGATAGTTTGTTTGACATCTTTGTATTTGACATATTATTATTATTTTACTCATTTTCATTTAATTTCCATTAGAATTTAAATAAAAATAATATTAGATTTCTATAAAAAGTGTAAATTGTTAGCATATAAGTGTTGGTTTTGTAAACTTTAAGCTTGTACTGTGTTTTTTTTTTAATAAATTAATAAACAAATGAAACCACCGTGACTGGCTGTTATCGTGTAAAAATACCACATAGCTTTATCGCGGTTCCTAAAAACATACTAAGCTTGACAAGAATTATCACACCAAAATTTACTCTAGATAAAATTTTCTAATATCACAAAAATAAAAACCACGACATTGTCCAACCTTCCACATTCATTCACGAGTTCCTAGTTTTTATGAGACCCTAATACATTTCATTCCTTTCACCAGGATATAATGTGTCTAAAATATAAGGAATCATACGTTTTATCCGCTCAAACAAGTGTTGAATTGACGAATGTACGTGATTCCAATACTGAGGTGCTGTAAAGTATTCTCGCAGCGTTTCGATTAGACTAGGCAGAATTGTGCGCGATTCGCAATTTATATTCCGTCTGCCGGCTGAATTGTTGAGCTATGTTCGATTGTGTTGAGCTTTATCAATGGTTTTCGTGAAGATACCTTCATTTTGTGTTTGGATAATTTTGGGATGGGGCAAAAGGTTAATTGTTTGTTAGGTAATATTATATCGGTGTCATGAAAAAAAAAAAAAAAGATTTTGCGTTTTTTTTTAAAATTGTGAATGATCACAGAAACAATTTCATTTTATGTGAAAATATATATTTTACTGCAACCACACCCAGATTACAATTTATTTTCTTGTTTGTTTCCCAATTTTTTAGTGATCGGCGCTACATTTCACAGTTTCCGTTTTTAATACTTCTGTATTTGTCGAGAATCTTCTCTTTTATAGACAAAAAACTAAAGCAAATCCCAAAGTACGACAAAAAATATAATTTTGTAAAATATCTGTAGAGAACGTCTCGTAACATTCTATTCAAAGTCAAAGTCAAAACGTTTATTTCAATTAGGCCATTAAACGGCACTTTTGAACGTCATCGTTTACAGTTCAGTAAAATAATAATGTTACATTAATAAAGTGACTCTACTGACTCTACTGTCCATTCGGAAAGGTAGATTCTTATGGAGAAGAACGGACAAGAAACTCCATAGTTACTCTTTTTAAATAATGATTTTACAAAATTTGGTATACAACAATTAATTTAATATTATGTGAGGACGATGCACCCAGAGAATTAGAATCGTTTACTATGATAACAAATAATCACTAGGATTCCAACAGCCATTGATAAAGACCTCATTTCTAATGTAATACACAGACATTAAAAGGTCTTACAAGATTGGATACACACTAACGGTAGTGTAACCACTGAATTGTTTTGTTAGACTTCGAAGTGTTTGTCTACGCGCTACGTCGTAGCGCTACGGCGTAGCACCGTAGCTCGTAGCACACATAATCGCTACCTATAGCTTATCTAAGCGTAACTAGAATGTAGTTAATAGTTTGAAAAGTTTTCAAACTAGAAAGTTTCAAGTAGATAACAAAGGGTGAGAGTGCACTATCGAGGATTATGGTTTCATTCATTTGAAACGATTGGAGTGAAGCGAAATTATGATGTCTTTTAATAATCGAATTGAAGCTTTTAATTCAGAAAACGCATACAACCCTAATCTCTTCAAAATTAGAGTCAACAGGCTTCTTTTGGGTAAGCTCGCTCCATCGTCGACTTTATCTATGTCATCTATGACCTAGACTAGAGTCAAGAACAAATCCATATTAAAATAAAAAAATATATAATCTATAGTGGCTATAGTTTATGTACTGTAATTTACCGATTGCTTTAACAATAAAAATAACTATTCTTTAGACATAATTATACATTAAAAATACCACAATAACAGAAACCATGTTTTAGGCATTACAAGTAAGCATTACAAACCTATATAACGAACCATTATTTACCCTTTCAATTTTTTTACTTTCCTATTTTTTTTCCTTCGTCTTAATTTTTTTATTTTTTATATGCCCTCTAAATGATACAAGTGTACCGAACATACCGCTATAAGTAATGGATACAGTGGAACACATCATTAATCTCTTCGAAAGTGGGTAAGTGCGTCTGAAATCTGTCAGACCCTATTAAACTTGCGGAGGCTTCGACGGGAGACGTTATATTTATCTTAGTGTTTTTTCAGAGGTCGCGTAATTGAAAGTGGGTCACGAATGTTTGGGAATGGTAGTTCATTAGTTATACTGTAGGGGACTGCTGATAGTATGGGCCAGTCTTAACTTATTTGTGTGTGAGGCAACATAGCTAATACTACCTGCCGCTCGCGGCTTCGCCCGCGTAAATGTTAAAAATTATCCCAAAGGAACATACTCCCGAGGTAAAAAGTATCCTATGTGTTATTTTAAACTATAATCTACCTCTGTGCCTAATTTCATCAAGATCCGTTCAGCCATTCTGACGTGATTGAGTAACAAACATACGTCCATCCAAACTTTCGCATTTATAATATTAGTAGTAGATTAGGTATTCTTTTGAACCACCACCTCCTCAAGAGAATCTCGGACCTCTAGAGAAGCTGGTGGTTAAATAATAACATCTGCACGGGTCAATCTTAAAGGTTAAGCAAGGCTTACCGAGTTCGGTCTGTGGATCGATGACCATATTAACATACCGAGTCTCCTCCGTTCCTCGAACAGCACAGCCGTTGGTCCCGTCTGTCATTTGTAGATCTTTAACAATCGTTACGAGTAGTCACAGCCCGAAGGTATCATTAGTGAAGATCAGAAGGACAATCGCTTCATGTAAAATTGTGGTACTCAGTTGCATCTGGATACACTGGAAGCAGGTCAGGTTTGTTAAGACCAGATCTAATCTGGACTCAAATTTTATAAAATTTGCTTCCCTCCACTCTGTTCCTCAATTCTGTTCCTCTAAGTATCCGACTGCTACCTACAAAACGTCGCCTCATTGTGTGTACATAGTCGAGTATCGCCGACGCCTAACGATGCGTTCACTAATTAATAACCGCGGGTACTTTGATATCTGATTCCTCACGCTTGTTATCGTATCAGGGAATACAGAGTTTGTGGTGGTTAACGCGATAGACTTGGTAAGGCTTGATTAGGGAATCGTTAATTAGAGGAAGAGGTAACGGTATCCACTTCATGTTTCTGAAGCGGTGTCTGCATAAATATAATGAGTTAAGTCTCTTATTAAAAAAACTTAAAGTATCAAAAGTTAATAGTTTAGACGTAGTTATATCTAATCACACACTTATTTCCACTTATTTCTTGCATCATCATCTTATTGCCTTTATCCCATGTTACTTAAGGTCGGCAAAACACGTTTTCATCTTTCATTCCTTCTTGTCAACAATCACTGACCCACTCTTCTTTCAAATACATGTTTGAGTACTATATACAGTTCAACTTAAACTATAATTATCAGTTTTGGGTGCCTTCGTCTTGAATATACTTTGGCGGTTAGGAGTGTCATGCTCAATAAAAAGTCTGCCTGATGGTGGTGCATGCGTTGGATCATTTGGCTCCCTTCAAAATTTGTGGAGCCGAATGGTTGTAGCGCATGCGTCATGTTCGTGATCTGGCGCCGTCAGCTGGGGCTGGTCATTTCTCGGCTGCCACGGTTTATTTTAATTGTTTCTTTTAACTCCGGACGCTTCTATCCTTCACGTCTTTCACACCGTTCTCACATATATGTGTAATTTCAACATGAATGATGTAAGTAACCATAAATTTGTAAAAAAAAATATTTTTAAAAGAGTGTCCTTGGAGTTTCTTGAACGTTCTTCTCCATCGAGATCTACGCTTTGGAACGTGCAAATAGCTTCATGTTTTTGACCAACCGACCTTGACAGTTAAAAAGTGCCTGTAAATGGTCTAATTGCAATAAATGGCTTGAGTTTTTTATTGAGTTTTGAATACCATAACAATCATATTTCTATAACCTTAAAATCCCCTAATTCGCAAAAAACACCCACCCTCAGTCGCGATTATTTAATGTAACTATATTGTTTACGGGCCGTTTACGGCGCTGGCTCATTAAGTCCAGCGTAATTACGGCTCTCAAGTAATAAAAGTGTACAGCGTTGCCTTGTGCTGGTGATCAAGCATTAAGTTAGATTTGTTTGTACTTAGTTGCTTAAGAGTTGCTTAGTTATGGACTTAGCATGTGCAACTTGTTACTTACAGTGGGTTGTGTAAAAGACCTATTTATATCTATACTTAAGAGGAAGTGTTTGTATTTTTGTATGTAACGAATAAACTTAAAAACTACTAAACCGATTTGAAAAATTCTTTCAGTAATGGATAGCTACATTATCAGCGAGTAACATAGGCTATATTTTATCCCCGTGCTCTCACGGGAACGGGAACTACGCGGGTGAAACCGCGTGACGTCCGCTAGTGTTATATATTATTCAAGTCATATCGACCGTGTCGATTTGATTAAAAATTTTCAGAAAAACTTCGTTTGAATTGGCGCAGTAAATTGAGGAGATCCGGCTCCAAATAATGGAATAATCCTAGTTTAAGAGAGAGAACCAACATATTTCATCCATCATAGAACAAGAAAGTATACGGTGTACGGTTTTTTTTCCTCAAAAAGAATACAAATCACTTATTGCGAGAAATACAAGTTATTCTTAAATACTTAATACGTTGAAATAAGAAATGTAGCTACTCAAATAATATAGTAAGTAGTAGATTCACAATATTTTTTTTGGGTATCAAGAAAAAAGTAAATATTTGTTGTTTTAGTAAACCATTATGTATCATTTCTTAAAGGCAATTTCACATTGTTCATTGTAGCAAACTTTTAATTTCAAAATTATGGAGTTAAATAACTTTAAATTACTTCAAATATAATGGGATAAGACTATCCGTTAATGTAATAATACTATTCAAAGACTACTTAAAATAAAACAATTGCAAAAGTAAATTAGTCTCCGGCCATTGTATCGAGACTCAGGTCGACTTGATAGTGTAAATGTTCATTAAACTATCTATTAGAACGTGAGATAATTAATTTGGTGCAAGAAGTGTGCAGATGGCAGTTAGTTCTTACTTCATCAAGATGGAGTGAAGAAGTGAGGTATTTAAAATTAAAACTATTAATTGGTAGCTTTGATCAGCAGTTGGGTGATGGTAAAAAAATTTAAAGGAATAATGAGTCCCATCACTTCCTATGTGTGTCGTAAGAGGCGACTTAGGGACTCACCAGAGAATGGGCAGCAGTTCTCTGTGGTTCTGTGCATTGCAACAGCTGCACTGCGATCGCCAACCTGCCAACCAAGCGTGGCGATTATGGCTACCCCGCCCCCAGGGGAGGCGTATGTCTAACAGTTGACGTCTTTCGGCTAATAATGATGATGTTGATGATAAATGAGTCATAATAGACAGTCCCATATAGCAGGATACGACTTTCTAGCTGGCCCAGAAAAAAATGGTGTTGCTGGACTCTTCCTTAAAAGATTGACTAGCAGACTCAGTCGAAACTAGATGGAGGGAAGGAAGGCCCTTGCCTTGCATTAGTAGGACAACATTTATGTAGGCATATGTGTTATGACGTGCTGAATACGAATGATCATTTTATTTTTTTTACTATTGAGGCACGCGTTTCACCACAATCTCACCTGATGGTAAGCGATGATGTGGTCGTAGATGGAGCACGCTTGCCTAGAAGTAATCTATTCACTCTTTATTTAAAGACAGGTTGTAGCTATCAGGAAACACAAACTCTGGCAGGGAATTCCACTCAACTTTGGTGCCACCATTGAGCAAAAAGCCCAAACTGCGGAAAAAAAGGTGGGCATCCTAAATAGAGTGAAGCGATACTTCACGCCTGGACAGCTTTTAACCCTCTACAAAGCACAAGTCCGATCCTGCATGGAGTATTGCAGCCACCTTTGGGATGGCTCAGCTAAATACCAACTTGCCGCGCTTGACTCGGTGGAACACAGAGCTAAAAGGCTCATTGGCGACGTAAGACTGGTGGATGCCAAGCTTCACAGCTTGGCTCATCGCCGCAAGGTTGCCTGCTTGTCGGTCTTCTACAGATTGTACTTCGGGGAGAGTGTCCAGGAACTCCACGATCTCATCCCACCGGCCCCCTTCTACCATCGGACATCTAGACGCACTGCAAGTTACCATCCCTACCTTGTTGCTATTCCACCAATTCGCACCAAACGTTTCCAAACGTCTTTTATAATGCGAACAGCAAAGGAGTGGAACTCTCTGCCTGCGTCTGTGTTTCCGAACGCATACGACCCTAATCTCTTCAAAATTAGAGTGAACAGGCTTCTTCTGGGTAAGCTCGCTCCATCGTCGACTTTGTTTCTGTCATCTATGACCTAGACTAGAGTCAAGAGCAAACCCATATTAAATAAAAAAAATTTTTTAAAAAAATCCTTTGCTGTGCGCACAATGAATGTGTTCCCAAAACGTTTTGTGCGTGTGGGTGGGATGTCCACCATGTACCGGTGGCGCATCGCCGTACCTTTCAATTATACAGTCAAGAAACCAACACTATGTGCTTCAACAAACATTTTTGGTATTCTGCAGTAACATGGAGGCTCCAAAAACAACGACAAAATAAAAGTTAAAGTAAATCAACCGTGTTACATAGTGGGTACGCTTGCTCGCACGTAAAAATAGTTTAAGTTTTTTAACCTACGGCCCGGGCCTAAATTGTTGGTTCTTCCGCATAGAAAAAAACTCCCTTGGGTGTGAGCTGAAACGTAGAACGCTACGTGATACGATCCTATACGTTTTTTGATTTGCCCACGTTGAAATTTTTGGTGCTATTATTTTTTCCAAAATGTAAGGAAAGCTTCTCTTTGGCAATATGACAGAACTTTCATATTGCGATACAGAAACTGTCTTTAAATTTTGGAAAAAAAAAAATTTAGTAGCTTTCATCTATTGACCGTCATATAAAATTAATGTTATTTGTTAGTTTTTCAAAAGCCTTCAAATACTTATTAATAAAATGTTTTATTGACATCTTCGCTTTTGGCCACAATCTCGCCTGATGGATATAGTCGACGGTGAAGCACGCTTTATGCCTACGCCTAGAAATCACCAATTTCACATGACTTAAAGACTCCCAGGTTATCACCAGATTGACACTGATATATCGAATAAATTGATATATCTGTCACCGGAAAATTGCAGAATCCGTAAGTAATAAATCTTTATTAGATTATAATTTCTCGATATATTGTGAAAAAATCGTTTTGGATACAATAAATCCCATCCAAATTGAAAAGTTTCGAATATATTCGTGTCTTATTTAAAAAAAATTGTTTACAATTGCACGCAGTAATTTTACAATCTTACAGCGTTTGCCATTTTCCGGTGACATAATATACTTAGATATCGATTGACACTTGTCTAGGCCCGGAATGTTTTTACAATAAATAATTTTACATATCTAATTTTCAACCCTTACCAGGTCAAATAAAAGAAAAATCACTACTAACCTAAGCCGAAAATCTAATCCTCAAACTTATTATTTCCAACACTCCCAAAATTGGGGTTAAAAGCATTTCCCTGCGTACCCCCTACCTTGCACGGCTTAGACCCCGAACCCCCCCCCCCCACATTAACA
>NDFZ01005440.1:551547-577580 GCA_002192655.3 Mamestra configurata | reverse complement strand
TACGTCATTTTTCTCAAACAGTTTTCGCTTTTACACCATCATTCAAAGTCTGGTGGTAGCTTATGCTCTTCGAAAGCCGCCCTTATTGCTAGGACTTAAAGGCGACGATTGTTCATGGATGGGCGGTTGACTGTAGGGTTAAATTTAAGTGCCTAGTTGATGGTTCTAAATTGGTGGCGATTGATGAATTGGTAGCAGGTGGTAACAATTCTATGGTGTTTAAGAGGGTTTTCGTTAATTACAAATGGTGAACAAAGGAGGTAAGTAAAAGGCTAACTTACTTAACGATATCATTTTTAACCGACTTAAAAAAGGACAGGTTCTAAATTCGGTTGTATTGTTTTTATTTTATAATGTTTCTTACCTCATAACTCCGTCATTTATTTTACGAACCGCTTTGAAAAAAAAAATATGTGGAAGGATATACTTTCCAAATGGTCCCATAGAAATTTTATCAAAATTGGTTCAGTAGGTAGTTTGGTTTTTAAATCAAAATAGCTAATTCAAGTAAACGAAATTGCGTATTTTGCTTTCCTGTGACTTTCTAGGTGTTGTTAGGTGTCCCACCACTAAAAGGTGAATAAATCAAAGAAAAAATCACAAAAAATACAACCGACTTTCGAAATTAAAGTTATTATATACTTTGTAGTGTTTTTTTATTTATTTTTCCTGTGACACTTGGCTCCTCCTTTTCCCAGACCCTTTCCTCCCTTACCGCGACCGGTCATCTTATCTTCCCAAAGTAATAACCAACAAACACACGATAATATACAACACTCGTCAGGCACGGGTGTGCGGCGTTCACGAACAACGCGGGACGACTGCTCGTGTATTTTTTTTTTTTAGCAGTACCTACCTATTGGATTCCTAATTATTCAGTCTGATCTTTTTCTACTTAATAACTTGTAAGACTTGTTGGCAGACCATGAGTTTCTGTTAGAACTTTTTTTTTATCGCTCTGGGTGGAGCGCGTGTCAGACTCTTACTGACTAAAACCCATCCGTGTTCCTTCTTAAGCCTTTAGCGTTCCAGGGCCGCGGTGACTCTTTCGAACTAATTCCGCAACCTTGGACTGTTAGACCTTTGGATTAGTAACGACTGACGTTTAGAAAGACTGTTGGGACCAGTGGGTTATTCTGCTTTAGGAGGCACGAAGGGATCAATATTCCACCATACGTAACTCCAAAAACAAAACAATAACTCTAATAACAAACGAAAACAATAACAACTTAAGATTCCAACCAATAACCGTTTATCTATAAGAGAAAACAAAAAATAACACATTCGTGGAAAACTCAAAGATACTTATAAATTTCCCGAAGACGCGTCCTCCTCGATAGACAATAAACATGAAGAGAGGAATCAATTCCACAAGAGATTTGTTTTGCAATAGCTCTCGGGAACGAAAGCGGATCATAATATGAAATTGATTGAACAACGATAGGAAAGACTATGGTTTGCTGAAACAATAGTTTAAAATACGCGGAATAATGTTGGATTACTAGTAGAGGCGACTAAGGGACTCACTAGAGAATGGGCAGCAGCATTCTCTGTGCATTATAACAGCTACACTGCGATCGCCAGCCCGCCTGCCAAATGTGGCGATTATGGCAACTCCTTTGGGGGAGGCCTATGTCCAGCAGTGGACGTCTTTCGACTGGTATAATGATATGATGATATTCCGGACGTTCCGGTTCTTTCGTCGGGGCGACAATATTGACTACAGATTTCATAATGGCTGGCTCGTTGATTTAGTGATCGCAAACGCGAGGACTGCTGAGCAAGAGTTTCTATGTTTGATTCCTGGGTCCTCCTTGAATTTCTCAGTAGACGTTCGGTGTTTGGGTTCGTGCCAGGTCAATGGGCTCGCCCTGTTTTATTTTCGGCTGATAATGATGAGATGCAGCTGAATAGCGATACCAGAATTTTCAATTCACGTAAAAAAAATGTCCCATTTACCCAAAATGCCAAATTGACTCTACGATAGTTTACGTAAGGTTCATTTACGCAAAATATCAAAATGTCCCTTACTTTAATTGATATTTTTGCTATCGATAGATAGAAGCATGGTATGATTGCCAATTTGACTTCTCAACCCGGTAGTGGGGAGCATGTATAACCCTTGGCAATACTAGAGTCAGATTTTCTGGTTTCTCACTACCCATAATGACTGTCAAAGATGTTCAAATGCCAGTTGGGACCAACGGCTTAACGTGCTTTCCGAGGTATGGAGGAAACTCCGTATGTAACTTATGAGACACACACACGGACCGAATTAACCTTGTAGATCGACCCGTGTTGCTGGCGGCTGTTCTTGGGAAAAGAAAAGTATCTCTGCGGTGACCGAGTGGCATCCGCGGAAAGGAGGAGGATGTGTCGGCACCAGCGGCATGGTAAAAAAAAAACAAAATCACAAGTCATTTATTCAAATTAGGCTGAGTGCCAGCACTTTTTGAACGTTAAAGTTCTACATAAAGACAGTCCCCCAAAACGGCCGCCCGTCACCACTTCCTAGTGTTATAGCTGGGGTTATTGGGAACATTGTTGCCATCACAGGCATAACCTTTATAAGGCTTGCTCATCAGTTTTCGAAGTTGGGCTGAGGATGATCATGAAATAAGGCAGATTCCAGTTGTTGAACAAATTGTATCAACTACTCGTATCTACGAATAGTTGACCCCTTTATGAACTCAGAACCACACCCACAGAATTATTTAAAAAAAGACTCAATGAAAAACATTAAAAAGGTACAAGAAAACCGAAAATTACACTGTATACAGGTAGCTGTCATAATTTATCATAGTAAGATGTTCTGGCTTTGTTTATCATACAATCCTAACTTGACGGCTCATCTCTAAATATTCCTTCAGTATAACAGGTCCGTATAACAAAAATGTTAGTGAAACTTGGAGAAGGTAATGAATTATTCATGTTTTCCCTGACTTATTATGTACAAGCGTATGTAGTGATGTGATTTTACAGAGATGTGACGACGAGAACTCGGGTATTTTCAACTGTGGGAATGTAGGGGTGTGTATGTAGTGCGGGGACGCGTGTAATTATGTATTGAGACAAATATTGTTTTATTTGAGTTAAAATATACACGTATGTCTTAAAGATCCTCAATGGAATTGGGAATTTTGTTAATACTATTTTTTTTTCGTTGTGGGATTCTAGATAAATAGGGTATTCTACTAGGTAGGAAGAATATAATTCTATTTAGTCCGTCCGTTAGATTTTCAAAAAATTGATACCAGAAGTATCAATTGACGTAAGGGACATTTACCCAAAATGCCAAAATACACCTACGACGACTAACGTAAGGTTCATTTACTTAAAATGTCGTTTACCTTAATCGATATTTCTGGTATCGAAATATTGGACACGTTTTTTAATGATAAAGAAAAAGCGCATCAAAGTTCAAGAGAGGGGTCTGGTGACGTCACGTTGCTAGTAAAAAATGTGACGTCACGCGAGTTTTGAACGCACTGTTTCGTCTTGATTTTTATTTTACGTGACAAAAGAAAAAATACGTGTCGAATATTTTTTGGAAATCTATCTGATGGACTATTTAGAATTTTTTTTCAAATACCCTATTCTAAATATGAAAAAACAGCTATGAAATAAAGAAACAGAGGATAAAGTCTGACTTCTAATACAGTGAATCACCTATTTCATGAATTTTCATCCAAAAAAGCCGGTACACGTTTGTCACATCACCAAGCATTCGCTCCAACTCTTATACTCCATGTCACCACATCTTAGCACCCAAAAAAATATGGTTACGATGCAAATGAAGTCTCAATGTTTTTTGCAAAAGAACTGTAATGTTACCGCGGGCTTACATTTATGTAAATTGTGGTCGGAGCTGTTTTTTTTTGTTTATTAATATGAAAATGTCGTTAGTGAAGCAGTAAAAAGGTTCTAAATCTTAGTTTTGTAGACGTGTTTACCATGGGATTTTAGAATGATGAGTAATTTTAATACAATTTTAAGTGAATTTATAATTCGGGATATAGTTTGTGGGTTACTGAAACTCACACTTCAACTAAATAGTGTTTCAATTTACGTTTTTCTTTTATATGCATCATCTACATCTACACACTCATTTTCAATGATTATTTGGAATCTCAACTATTGAAACTTTCATATGTGTCACCGGAAAATTGTAGACTCCGTAAAATTGTGATAAATCTTTAGAAGATTATAATTCCTCGATAAATTATGAGAAAATCGTTTCGCATAAAATAAATACCATCCAAATTCAATAGTTTACAATATTTTTGTGTGTTTTTAACTTATTAATAAAAACTAGTTTGCAATTTTCCGGTGACATATGAAACCCAAGTGATGCGATTGCCTGTTGAAATTGCATTCAACCAATTTGTCACATTATTTTGAAATAACTTTCGAAACAGAGAATATTTTTGTTTGTTTTTAACTTATTAATAAAAACTAGTTTGCAATTTTCCGGTGACA
Source organism: Mamestra configurata (assembly GCA_002192655.3). Taxonomy (NCBI): domain Eukaryota; kingdom Metazoa; phylum Arthropoda; class Insecta; order Lepidoptera; family Noctuidae; genus Mamestra; species Mamestra configurata. Next base: position 573,101 of record NDFZ01005440.1, on the reverse strand, counting down.
TATGAAACCCAAGTGATGCGATAGCCTGTTGAAATTGCATTCAACCAATTTGTCACATTATTTTGAAATAACTTTCGAAACAGAGACGTGGTCTAAAGATATTTTCCCACTCGCTTTCCCATCATAATGTAACACAACTAAGACACAATTTAAATTTGATTATAATTCTGCGATAACGCAACACCCGTACGGTTCTATACCCGTAGTGTAACCAACGAACTCATATTACTAAGCAAAAAAAAATCTTTGAATTGTTGTTTTTTTTTACTTCGGACGCTTGATCGTGCAAGTCTTCCTACATCGTTCTCACATTTATGTATGTTTGTTTAATTTTCACATGCAAAATGTAACCATATCATTGTTAAAAAACATTGATTTATAAGAGTGTCCGTGGAGATTCTTGCTCGTTCTTCTCCATAGAGATCTACGCTTAAGAACGTGCAAATAGCTTCATTTCTTTATACAGACCGACCTTGACAATTCAAAAGTGCCTGTAATGGCTTAGTTGAAATAAATGCTTTGAGTTTTTTTCAGTTTTTAAGTGTATCCGTCCGAGGGCTGTATTTCCATGACAGTTGAAATTTTCACAGAGCGTGTATTTCTATTGCCACTTCAGCAAATAATAAAAAAATGAGGGCCCAAACATGAAACGTGATTTTTTCGGTTTATGGTACAGAACATTTTGTACGCGAGTCCGACTCAAACTTAACCGATTCCTATAAAAAAAAAATTGTGCGGTCGGGGACCCCCGTCCGGAACGAAGTTCCATAACAAATACGTTTTAACGAAATTCACACGTCTGTATAACCGCGTGTTGAGGTTTATGATAACACACCAATCGATCAACGTCACAGAGAGAGAGAGAGAGGACAGAGAGAGAGAGAGAGTTGCGCACCCGTCTGAGCACCACTCACTTGCTCGTGTGCTCATTTGCTTGCAGTAGGCTCGATACACACACAGCTTACAGCATTTCGTTATGTGACGATATCTACTAAATTGCACTTTTCATAAGCCGCGTTAAGGAACTCCGTTCCAAAAAAACCCGCAAACGACAGCTTCACTGTACAATTTTGGTGATCAATAAACTACATATATTCTACCTATGAACCACGCAATGTCTACGCTAGACATACGCTTAGTACGAAGACGTTTTAAAGTACCCATCTGCCATTCTGTGTAGCTACTATAAGTTTAATCCCGCTCCACAATGTACCCACTTAAAACGAACAAGAATAATTCCAACTTCATACGTGAAACTAAAAGAACATTCTCTCATATTATTTTTCGTCTATTCAACGTAATTTTATTTCTAAAGACTCCATCTTTGAACATTAAATATACAATGTTAGATATTCATTTGAAATGACGTCATATCTAAGACAATGCGCACACTAGAGCCAAAACAGTTTCATCGAAGACAAAATTTACTTTCGGTTAAACATTTTAACTAACAATTTTTCCCATGAGAATCTGTTGTTTTGTGTGAGCACGCTAGCTTTGTTTTCATAATTATGGCAATTGTATGTCTATTTAGATAATATTAGAACACAAGAAACCGGCCAAGTGCGAATCGGACTGTCATACGAAGGGTACAATAAACCGAAAAAACACATTTCTTGTATGGGAGCCTCTTTAATTTTTAGGTTTTTTATGATTTTTTATTTTAATATGTTTATTCAATAAGTAGTTTGTACATGGTATACAAAGTTGTCTTATCTACTTAAGTGCTATAAAGAAAAACCAGTACAACAATTATAAAATGGGTCATAGGACTCCCTCTCCTGAACTAGGCTGCACACTCTGCGAAATTTCAACTGTCTACCTATTACAGTTCTTGAGATACGGCCCGCTGACAGACAGACGGACGGACGGACATTGAAGGCTTAGTTAATAGGTTCCGTTGGTTCCCCTTTGAGTACGGAATCTTTAAAAGTGACATTCTATCAGCGATAGCAATTGCAAGTGTTAATAAAAATAAAAAATGTTTGTAACTGACCATGTGACATTTTGACAGCGCCAGCGACAGTGCTGTCGAATATTTATGTATTACTGGCAATCGTTACCGTTGATAAAATGTTTGCTCTCTTCAGTATGTCTGTGCACAGCCTTAGCACACATCTGTCATAAATCATATATAGTGAGGTGTGTTTATTCTTACAATAATTTTAATATTTAGATCACTTTACCGTTTTCATAGAAAACATCATTCAGCACGCTGAATTTTCATATTTCTAAAGGTCTGATTTCTATTTCAATATTAATCTGCGAGTTTGTGACTTCAGTAAATTTGAAGATATTTTAAGTACAAGACCATAAATACAACAGAAAAAAAATCTGAATGCCAATTCTACTAAATTTCAACATTCAAACCTCAATTTTCATAAATTTTTGACAAATTAAGACTGAGATGCGAATACGACCGTTCCTTAAAAAATATTAGAATTGACACTCTAGTGTGTCACTACGCTTAGATTTTCATCCCAGATGATGTCATCTAAAATATCTCCAACATTCGATATACGTCAAAGCGTTCATCAACCGAGATTACCCTTACAGTGAAATAGTTTGTTCTGTAATTGCTGAAATTGAAACTTTGGGATGATCTACATGTTTAATCGCTTGATTTCGTACTCATGTTGAGACAGGTTTGTTACTGATTGGCGTATGATATGAACTGTGGTTGCTTGGCAGTTTTAGGTTAACGGTTATTATGAATATAAGCATTGAAAATGTTTGAACTAAATGCGGTTGTATTTTCAAATGTTTCACGACTTACAGCCGGTGCACACGGCGTTTTTCTAACTCGCTGACGACACGTAGATGATGCGCGCTAACGCACTTCAAACACAATTCAGTCGCTGTACTTTTTCCGATACAAATGCGCCACAAAATTGTTGTACGTGTACAAAAATTCAGCGGCGCATTTGTGTCGATAAAAACGCGCTGATACGGCGATGCAGACGCACTGCAGTCGCGCGTATGTTTTGTTTCTGCTATGTTTCTCCGACAAACAAACGCGATACAGACGAGCTTTGAACGCGCGTGCGTTTGTGTCGATACAAATTCGACAATCTAATTTTGGTCATTTGCAGCGCCGTGAGCGCGCTTTAGTAATACGCGCGTCATCGGCGTGTATAAAATACGCCATGTGCATAGGCTCTTAGGGCGAGTTGGCTCGCTAACCCAACCAATATAATAATGATATATATATTATTATAATAATATATCTTGGGACAACTCACACACGGTCATCCGATCCCAAACTAGGCAGAGCCTGTGCTATGGCAACCAGACAACTGATAAACATACTTATGTATTTCTAAATACATACATATTATGGACAAATTACACCCAGACACAGAATAAATGATCATGCTCAACACACAAAGATTTGTCCTTGGTCGGAATCGAACCAATGGTTAAAAGTTGTGGGTAGATTTCGATCAATTGTTACTTATTAAGTTATAGTTTTTAGCCAACAGTAAGTTATTTTATCATTGGTGAAGTTAAACATTGATCGAAAAACACATTTTGCGTGCTTATAATAACAACATTAACCAAAGCATGTATATTAGATATTGTTTATGAAGGCTGGGTTAAAACCAATTTAAAATACATTTCAATCAGCAAATTTTAAAATGAAAACCCTTGATTAGAAATCAAGTTTGAAGGAGAATCCAATATCCGTTAGAAAATAATAGCTAGCTGTAAAGGACAAGTCACTATAATGTTGGTAAAGTAAAGGCCTGTTCAGACCTACGCGGTAATCGCCACCCAGAGCAATAGCGACAGTCATGCAGGTATGCGGTACTTAATCCTACTGTTCAAACATAAGCGGATATTGCTACCACTATGGGCAGCGAAACTTACTTGCGAAACTGTTTGACGCACCGCTGGATTGGCAGAACCTGGTTCGCAAAGCAAGCGAAAAGATACAAACTGCCTGTGCGGAATGGTGATACCTTCAAAAGTCGAGATGTTTCGTTCTATCCGCGAAACCGCGTGAAATCGAGTGAAATTTATCGTTAAGGCTGGGTAGCGAATACGGGTATGTATTATATGATATAATAACAGATAGTATAATATCACATAACCTAATAATGTTATATTTCATAAAACCTTCATTTTTCTCTAATAACATTTAGTATAACGTTCATTTCATATAATTTTCAATTTGTTTAATGTTATTTTTATATAATGTTCTTTTAAACTAATTTTCAGAAGACTATGTGAAGTTGGGGTGCTCTGATTCGGTTTTGGAACAGATTCGACCTATTTAACCACATGCAAAACTATATTAAACGTTACTTATAGATTTTGAATATTATAGTAACTGAAAATACTCGTATCCAGCTGACTGAAACTGAATATTATACTAATTGAATATTATTTCAAATGTGCATCATATAAAATGTTCATTATACTATATAAAATTAGGTGAAATGAAATTTTATCAATACTTCATTGGTTAATTTGATCGTTTTATGAAATAAAGTAAATTAACTGACATTAAGTCATGTGATCATTAGAACTTTTGTTATTATTTCAAACTTTACACACCCAGCGAATACTACGTCTTAAGTCAAAACAGGGCTATTTTTCAGGCTCTTTCTACAACCGGTTGAGTGAAATTCAAATGAATATTTTAGAGGTATTTTCTAATTATTCGCTATCATGAAATCTGAAAAGACCATTTTAACACGAGATTAACATTATGATTTAAAAGTTAATTTTCAACAAAATATATGAATAGTATTTACCCTCGTCATTCTTCAATTTAAATAACAAAACACGAACAAATTATTCTTATATGTGATAAATGTTGCAATTACAAAAAACATAGAAATTATTATTCTTTTGTGTTACCTTGTCTCATGAAATTCATGAATATAATATAAAGAAGAGCGCCCATGTAATTTACCTGAAACAAACAGTAATAATATTAAAATATTATAATTAATTCTTTTGTAGCAGAGAATAATCTTATTATGATAAGTTCTGAAATTCTTGTAAATAAAAATGTTATTTGAATTTATTACTTAAGTAAGAGAAAATAATCGAAAACAATAATTATGATGACAATATTATATTAAAGTTCTTATACTTGAATAATTTTGGATATTATTTGTTTAATGTGATTAGGTTACAGAGAAAATAATAATTGTGTTTCGTTTGTGATATTATTTACGAGGATTCGTAATCGAGCAGTTTTTCACGCTTAGACGGACAATTAAATAACTAAATACAACAAGTTGACGATATTCTGAATAAATCTAGCAGACATACTTTATCTTTAATCTTATAATTAATGCCAAGTTTATTTACACCGAAACTTTGACAAAGCTCTTTCACAGTATCATTTCAAATTTTAAATTATATTTAAGTTTTAATTTTATTATACATGATAGTTCAAATAACACATACCTACCTGTGTATAGTTAATGGAGTAACTATCCAAACATTTTCATTCAAATAGATCAGTATGGAATGTTGCGACTGAAATTAAAAGGTTTTGCTAATCTGGACTATTAACCATAAGAGGACGCAGCGTTGGAAAGCCTGTCGCAAGGTGCACCGATGACCTGGTGAAGTCAAAAGTCAAAAGTCAAAACGCTTATTTCAATTAGGCCACTAAACGGCACTTTTACAGTTTACAGTTACATTAATGTACAGTTACATGTTACATTAATAAAGTGACTCTACTGTCCATTCGGAAAGGTAGATTCTTATGGAGAAGAACGGACAAGAAACTCCATAGTTACTCTTTTCAAATAATGATTTTACAAAATTTGGTATACAAAAATTAATTTAATATTANCCAAATTTTGTAAAATCATTATTTGAAAAGAGTAACTATGGAGTTTCTTGTCCGTTCTTCTCCATAAGAATCTACCTTTCCGAATGGACAGTAGAGTCACTTTAATAATGTAACATTAATAAAGTGACTCTACTGTCCATTCGGAAAGGTAGATTCTTATGGAGAAGAACGGACAAGAAACTCCATAGTTACTCTTTTCAAATAATGATTTTACAAAATTTGATATACAAAAATTAATTTAATATTGTGTGAGGACGATGCACCCAGAGTATGCTACTTAAAGAATAAAGTATCACCAGTAGAGGTAAACTTATTAATTTCCTAAAGAAATTTAGGTAAAGGTAAAGGTTGAAGGCCACTAGAATCTACAGTATGCGAGAAAAACATGACCCGTCAATGTGACAATACTTGGGGGAAGCTGATGTCCGGCAGTGGACGTACTTTGGCAACGGTTCACTCTAAAATACTTCTTTACAAAAAAATAAATCATTTGTTTGTTTTTATTTATAAGTCTAAGTTCTACCCCCAAAAATCCCAAACCAAACCTATCTATTCAACCGTCTATCTCCGAAGTTCTTCATCAGATCTTTACGAAATTTAAATGGGACTATTTCAGAATAAACTACTTCCGAATAAAAAAAGAATTTTGCAAATGACATAAACATCTGACTTGATAACCTGTTCCTTTTTGAAGTCGGTTGCAAACAGGAATCAGAAACAACACGACCGTTTCTATATACATCAGGCAATAGATCACTGCCTGACTATTTCCAACAAGATATCGTACAAAATGTCCAACATATCTATCTAGATCGAACCGAACTGTTTATCGTTCCTAGCGATAGGTTTAACACATCGCTGCTAGCAGATCAGCCGGTCCGACGGCCGTATTACCCTGAAGCGCCGGATAACCGGCAGTAATACCGGATGGCCGGTTAAAATACCGGATCGCTTTATCGATAGCTTCAGTTTTGGATTACTTGGGTAAATTACGTGCTAATTTACTGGTGGTTGGGGGAGCTTGTGTGCTATACTTTGTTGTTGGTGCAGTGAGTATCTAGGCTTTAAACGTTGTATAATTATTCCGTCAACGCTTAATATACTGTATTGATGCTTGAGCAAATGTGACCTTCAGAAATTATTATGTTTCCTCATACAAGGTAGAGACGATGATACAAACTAAACACTGGCAGTACTAGTTCATACAAATATGTTGTCTCTTATCAGTGATTTGATGTCACTAACTGCAACAGACTGCTTGGAATATTTCGGCAGAATAGTAGTCACTATCCTTGACTAATTTGAGTTTTTAACTTTTTATGTACCTAGTAAGAAAGTTTATTTTTAAGTTCGGTGACAGGATTTGTAGTTATTTATAGTTTCAAAATATTCCTATGAACTAGTATTGTCAGTGTTTTCACTAATTGTCGTATCGATGTCTCCATATTGTATTTGTTCTTGAAATATGCGTATTTGTGTGCTGAATAAACGTTTTTCTTTTTTTTTTTAATAACAGCATAAAACGTCGCTTGCCACTTCGTCTGCATATATTTAACACTAGCTGCCGCCCGCGGCTCCGCCCGCGTGAATGACGAAATGTATCCTAATTAAACATACTCCCGGGATGAAAAGTATCCTATGTGTTATTCCAGACTATAATCTACCTCAGTGCCAAGTTTCATCTAGATCTGCTCAGCCATTCTGACGTGAAAGAGTAACAAACATCCATCCATCCATCCATACTTACAAACTTTCGCGTTTATAATATTAGAAGGATAAACGATATTCCCCCTTTTCACCCCCTTCAATGATGAATTTCCAAATATCTTTTCTTAGTGCTCACCTGCATCACAATAGAAAGCCTTGTGCAAAATTTTATGTTATTTCTTAGTCAAAGCAGTATCGGCTATCCGTTAATGTGTCAGTCAGTCGGAATATACATGTCACTGTACACTGCAGAGTCACTTTATTAATGTAATATTATTATTTTACTGAACTGTAAATGATGACGTTCAAAAGTGCCGTTTAATGGCCTTATTGAAATAAACGTTTTCACTTTGACTTTGTCACCGGTAAATGGTACACGCTGTAAGATTATAAAAAATCGCGTGTAATTGTAAACTATTTTCTAATAAATAAGACACGGATATATTGGAAACTATTGAATTTGGATGAGATTTATTGTATACAAAAATATTTTTTTCATAATTATCGAAAAGTTATAATCTAATCAAGATTTATTACAATCTTACGGAGTCTGCAATTTTCCGGTGATATATACATGAGAAACTGTTTTGTTTGCATTAACCTTCATGGTTCTCATATGATTTGACCAGTACTGATCTTATGGACTTTAAAAGAGACTTTGACCTCTGAGTTTGTTTCGGTGTTTCTTCTCAGGGTAGTCAGCTAGGAAACACCGGCCTCAACTAGCTTAAAATTACCAAAAAAGATTGACGTGTAAAAGTGTTATGTTTAACCTACTCGCAAAATAAATATAATTTATCATTTATCAAATAATAATAGAATCGTTTCCGTCGAACGTTTATGTCCAAATGTATAACACGAAGAAAACTAAAAGAGTGTTAAGAACATTGCAGGTGGCATTCTGTAGATTCTGCTAACTTCATAGAAAAATGCAATAGTTTTTATAAGTCTTCTGTACAACTATTGATTGGAGGGATTTAAAATAACAAACAAGCCAGAGACATTTCTTTGCAAAACCGTAAACAAGATTCACATTATTTCAAAATAAGCCAGCCACTTTTCCAACACAAAACTCTCCGCCTTAACAGGAAAGTAAAAATAATCCTCTTTTCTTTACAACATTATCGCAGACGAACAGTCCAGGCAAACAGCTGTAGATTTAACAAAGGCATTCAAAAGGCTTCGTAAGGGAATAAATTCTGAAACACATTGCCGCCTACCAGCCGTAGCGTCAGCTTGGCATGGCATCTGCGCGACAGACGTTTTGCCAACACATCTGTTTTAAACCTCTTAACACACCGTTAGATAAGAAGCGATGCGCAGACAACAAATAAAGTCGAGAGAGGTTGCATTTGCGTTGCTAGATTTTTTTTTCAAAAGATAAAATCTGCCAAGTGCGAATCGGACTCTCACACGAAGGGTTCCATCAACCGAAAAAACTGTTTTTAGTATGGGAGCCCCGTTTCATTAAATTTAATTAATGTTTTACTATAGCGGCAATAGAAATACACACTCTGTGAAAATTGTGGTAACTGTCTACCTATTACAGTTCATGAAATACAGCTCGCTGATAGACGGACGAAAGGACGGACGGACGAATGGACAGCGGAGGCGTAGTAATAAGGTTCCGTTGGTTACCCTTTGGGTACGGAATCCTAAAAATATAAAATACTCTTATTCAAGAGTATAAGACAAATGTTAGTTACGCACTCTATAGTAGGCGCCAGATAAATGTGGAATAAAGTATATTGACCTTTCCCTAATAACTGTTCATAGGTACCTGAACAATTAAATATGAATCGTTTTTCATTATTAGACATGTTAAGGATCACGAGAGATGATGATTCGGGACAGCTTTGTGTCATTAATTCCGTTTTTCAAATTAAAAATATCAATAATTGTAGGTGGGTCAATGACCGTTATTCCACGATTATCTGGCGCCTACTATAGTTGTAAAATTACACACTAAAGTTATTTTCGTTTTAAGTTTTCAAGAACCGTAGGTTAGTAATTATTTGTTAGAGAAAAACTGGTAATATTATATAATAAATATATATCTTTTTTATTGCAAAAATATGTTATTGCAAAAATACCTCACAAATTATTTCTCAAAGAAACAAAACAATCACTATTTTTTCTCAATTATAAAAACAGTTGCTGTTCAAAATCCGACATAGAACATATTGCAATATAACATGAGAGCGTTTTTATCACGTGACCATCATGATGCATCAGTGATCTGATTGGCTGTTGACGTAGAACGTTTTACGGATGCTTCACAATTAAGATGTTAAGTCATTAAACAGAAAAACAAAAAAAAAATGACATAAAACGTATTGCAATATCAACGACAATATGTTGAAGATTGCATTAAATATGTCAGTCTAGTAATTGGAAAATTCAAGTAAATAAAAGTCGAACATTACAATCAAGTTTTTGTATGAATGCATGTTTGTTTGGCAAAAAAAAAGTTTTCACAAAAATGCATGTTTATCAAAAATATGTAAAACTTTGTCTGCATAAAACTCTACGATTTCGGAGAAAAGGAATGGATTGAAAATAATCCATATAGGCATATAACCTATATGGATTATAACCTACGTACGTAGTTTAATTTGACAAAACTGATGATGTGTAAAGGAGTTATTTTTAATTTTATTTTATTTCCAAAATTAATATACCTAATTGATGTTAATTCTTTCGATTGCATCAAAACAATTCGTAGTAACATCAATTTGAGACCCATAAACAAACAATTACAAAAAAAAATCTTGTTTGACAATCATCCAAAAAAGCCTCTATCTGAATATTCATTCACCTGCCATTCAAAATACGCATCGCATCACATCGCACATCCCACAGTGTGGACCTACCCTATTACTTTTGATACCACATCTGAAGTATGAATTCTTTTATTATATTTATCTGAAGAACGAAGATGGAGGCAAATCCCTTCAGCAGGGATTACTTATCCTCAGAATGCGAATTGAGACGAATCCGATAGTTCGATTAGGAAACGTATTTTTATACGTTTTGTTTTTAGTAAATTGCTGAAGAAATATACGGTTTTGCCAGGATTAAATGGGTTTTTAGAGTGTTTATGTAGATTGGAAGGCAATTATGTTAAGATTTAAGACTCCTTGGAGTATGTATATGTTAGTTGTTGGTGCTTATTTAGATTAATTAAGTAGTAATTTCAATGTCTTTCGTATGACTACGGAATGATTTTTACCAAGCTATCCTATTACCTATCTATATTAGCATATTATTTTGTTCTTATGAGAACAATATAAATCACACTAACATTATAAAGGCGAAAGTTTGTGAGTGTGTGTTTGTGTATGTTTGTTGCTTCTTCACGCGCAAACGGCTGGACCAATTTTGATAAAATTTGGTATGCAGGAAGCTGATACCCTGGATTAACACATAGGCTACTTTTTATATATATGCTAGCTGCGCGAGTAACACCGCAGGGCGCAGCTAGTTGATAATAAATAAATAAAAAAATATTTTATTCATCATAACTAACTTACAAGGAGAATTAATGAGGTTAAAGTAGGAAATCAGAAGGCATTTTTAAGGAATAATACTTAAGAGTCTACCCTTGATTATCACTCAATACTTCAAACATTTCAACTGTAATAAAAACATTTGAAAAACCCATTATCCTGCTACTTCGGTTGCAAAATTCTCGCTCAAAGTGAAGCCCATGAAACTATTTAATCACTAGAACAAGTCTTAGTATTCTCAGATATCTAGTGCTCAGTTTAAGGCCCTATTTAACGACTCGTTAAGGTAAACTTAGTACGAGAAGCTTGGTGAAGTAAGATCTTCGTAAAGAGTACGCACTTCGGGAGAATTTTCTGCAATTGTGAGAGTGCTTGTAAAGGTAAATGCTTTTATTCATAGAATTGATCAAACAATGACTTTTTTTTAAGGTTGGGAAATCATCAAATGACTTCTTCCGCTCTGGGTGGAGCGGAAGGGCGTGTCAGACTCTTACTGACTAAAACCAATCCGTGTTCCTTCTAAAGCCTTTAGCGTTCAAGGGCCGCGGTGACTCTTTCGAACCAATTCCGCAACATTAAAGAAGGGCTACAATTTTTTTTTTAATAGAGAACTTCATACTGCCAATTGCTCTTGCTGGGTGGCACACAGCGCCAAGGAGAATAAAACAGAGATAAGGCTTTTACTCTATGTATAGTTAGGTGACTTTTTATCGATCAACGTCAATCAGCGGTCGATCAAATTGTTTATCACCCGGTATCCGTCGATCAGTCTAAGCTACCACACTAGTCAATCAACGTCGATCGGTAGCATCGATTGACGATCGATTGATTAGTGTAGTGACCCTTAATGTGTTTCTGTTTTTTTGTCTTCCGCTGTTCTTTTCAGATTAATTTCATTGCGGGATCCAAGAATCATTTCTCCAAGCCGAGCTTCATTGTCTCAGCGATTCTCTAATGGTCACATATGTTCATCCGGCTCTTAGGAGTTGCAGTGATTAGTAGTATCCAGGCTCTAAAAAAGATACCTCTGTAGTGTGAGTAAACAATCGCACTTGGTTTTTATGTAAAGTGTTGCCAATACCGCCTCTTGCGGTGGCCGTCGCGAGACGTCTCCGTGCCGTGGGCAACCCGCTCATCTGAGTGAATCCCTGTCAAATTGCATCGGTGCGAAGAATGGACGCCTTTGCTTTTTACCATGACAAGTTTTATGACGTCAATAGCTATGCTTGTGGAACCCACGACTTTTTCTTCCTAGATAGGACTAGTTTTTTATAACTACGCCCCTGTCTGTCCGTCTGATAGCTGTCCGTAGGTAGAAAGGAAAGATAGACCCATATAATACTTTTATTGTACGCTATTTCAACGTCTGTCATTACTGCGATGGGCGGGCGTTTTGGGAGACTGTCTTTATGTAGAACTGTGACGTTCAAAAAGTGCTGGCACTCAGCCTTATTCGAATAAATGACTTTTGATTTTGACTGTAAATATTTGAAACAGTTAATGTGCAACAGATCACACGTTAGAGGTGTGCCCCACACTGCGTTGCGTTGCTTTGACAGTTACTCAACGCAACGCAAAACAGTATGTGGTAACACCTCTTACACTTACCTTAACCATGGCATTTAATAAAGTAAAAGTAAACAGCAAAAGATTAAGTGGAAACGGAGCTCCATAAAAAAAAAAAAAAAAATTGTGTTCGAGCACTTCAATCAGAATTTATTTAATATCCAATTCGCACTTCAAATACAGCACAAGCTACAAACACGATAAAGACGGATAAAGCCAGTAATTCTGAGTTCCCGTTTTCAGCCTTAGGAACGAGATCTTAAAAAAACTGGAAAACAAAGGGCAACACGCTAGATCCATTTACTAAAATTTCCAACAGAACAAATAACGAGAATAAAACATAGCATGAATGAACTCTGAAAGTAGAAAAGGAATTAGATTCACAAGCCATTGTCTTTGACAAGCCCTTCTTACATGCAATCCAATATTCCTAATAAATGCACTATTGTGAGCAAGTTCCATTGTTCTAGCTATGAAATAACTGAGAATTTAATTTCACAACAATCAAATACATCATAACTTCTAGATGAATTTTCTGATTTATTCGAGCGAAAAATTAATAAAAGTCTAGCTTATCATAACTCGCAATTTGGAAATGTCGATCACGAATATCTGTCATTCTATTAGATTTTTGATATCTTGGCAACGTTCCTAATCTATTCTCATAAATTACGTCAACAGCTGATATTCTAGACGGAACAGATCACCTAACGCTCAATAAAATCGTAATAAAAACGTTGAAAGAAAGAGCCACTAAACAAATATTAATAGCTGACATAAACTACTCAAAGCCTTTACAAGCGTATACCCGTTTCACTCTAACAACAAAGATCAGACAAAGACAGCGTTATATACCGACAGGACTACGAGCCACCACAAAGAGATATCCCGACTAGATCGTTACAAGAAACGTCTAGGGTATAATACTGTGCTCCAATTGGGCCATGAAAATGGCGAACGAAAAACGACGTAAGAATTGAGATTTATTACACTTAAAATAAAATTGGTTTGTTTCGAACGGGATTGAAATTTATGTTGAAAGTAATTTAAAATTTAAGAACCTGCAGCAGGGTTAGTTACTCGTGTATTTGTTTTTACTATTTCATGGAATGTTGTTGTAGAATTTGAGACCATAAAGTTTTTATTTGGTTTCATCATTTATGTAGAAGCAGTTAAAACTTAACAGAGAAACAGCTTAGTTTTTAAAATCCAATACACATTTGAAATACATCTTCTGAATAAATGTTTTACACTACTTCTATAAGAGGAATGCATTTTTCCAAGGATTCAAATTCATCATTGGCTCACCAGAGATCTCACATTCACCATACACACTCCATATATCTTTTCTCCCTATAAATCCCTTGCTTCACACGAAAATTGAATGACAAAACAAACAAGATGATACTTCATTTATGCACCATACTACGACGGAACTCATCATACGCTCCTACATAAAAAAACCCGTCCACCGCTGCTCGCCTAGCCCCATGCAACAGACTCCGTAGCCGGCCGGAGGCATTTGTTTTCCATCACCCCGTATTTTCCCCTTCCATTAAGCTATATTAAAGGACACGACGGTATATCGGCGCAGGTTTTTCATCACTTTTTCACACGGTGTCACACTGTGTTGTAAGTGATTTGCCGCTGAGTCGCTGAGGTCGGGTTTTAGTTTTGAAATTGGATACAAAGATTGCGTTATCTTTGATGTTGTATTTTGTCTATGTGTTATCAAGATTGTTTTGTTTGATTCTGTGAAGAGGTAGTTTTCTCACCTAGGGATTCAGAACAAAAGTATTTTTGTAAATTATAGCCTTCAGTGGTAGTTTCAGCTGACTTGCTGTTAAAATATCTGTTGTATTTGGGGTTAACTGGCCTTGTGTTTTTGTAAATATGTGAGTACCATTTACCTAAATTTATATAGAAAATGAATAAGTTTACCTCTGCTGGTAATACTTTGTTCCTATAAGTAGCATACTCTGGGTGCATCGTCCTCACATAATATTAAATTAATTTTTGTGTACCAAATTTTGTAAAACCATTATTTGAAAAGAGTAACTATGGAGTTTCTTGTCCGTTCTTCTCTATAAGAATCTACCTTTCCGAATGGACAGTAGAGTCACTTTATTAATGTTATACTATTATATTACTAAACTGTAAATGTTGACGTTCAAAAGTGTCGTTTAATGGCCTAATTGAAATAAACGTTTTGACTTTGACTTGTAGTGTGTGTTTGTTTAAATTAAGTAAGTATGTAACAAAAAACCCTGCTATCCCATGTAGAATTTCAGATTCGATATCCATTGGTATACCTTACTACGTATGTAAGTAATTTTTGAAAATTCTTCAAAACAAAAAAGTAAAATAAATATTTAATAATTATTTTTTAGCAGATTAAACTGATTGTACTAATTTCTTTTTCATTTTGGCATTTTTTTATTTTTTATTGTAACTTCATTAGTAAAAAGCTTAAAAGTATAGAACTACATATATATGATTTTTTTTAAGGAACCACAGGGTTTTTATAACATATTATATATTTTTCAACACATTTACTCAAAAAATTGTACCGTATACATTGTACGAAAGTTAAAAATTACGCACCATACATTGGAACGTGCGATAAAATAGGTACACTCATCTAAGTACCTATTTCACCGCACTCCTCGTTGAATAGCGCCGTGCGTATTATTTACGGTTTTTTTTTAATTGCCATTAATTCTTAAATATAAAAATTCCACCAAGGATGAGTTTCACGTCACTAGAAAAAATATGCTGAATGATTGAACCTCCTTGGAAGTGCTTTCGCTCAATACGTTTGTCTCATTTTAATACTAAAGAGAAAATGTGGCGAAAAATACAGTTCTAATTCTGAATAATCATTTCCAAATTCGCGCTATTTTCATATAAGGAACATCAAAGATTGTTGCAACTTTCCGACTGATATCTAAAAACTAAAAGTTTTTTTCACTACCCATAATGTACCTACTGTTTTCTCGCAAATGTGTTGAAAAACGTTGGATGGCACACGAGCAGAAATTGGTTTTTACAAACTCGGTGACTATGGTAAGCCCTCGACTCCGTCTGGGGCTTACATTCGTCTACACGTTTGTAAAAACTAACTTACCGCACTTGTATCATAAATAACTATTTTAGTCTATTAAGCGCTATTTAGAGTATCAATCATAATTCCTGTATAATGAAACTCCTTGGTACTACAATACTTCGTATATAAATCGGTTTGATGCGTTTAGAAGCTCCCCTTACTAACGCCAGACAATATTGTTGTAGGACTACAGATCGTTACACTAGACCAGTACATTAGTGCTTTGTATGTGTATGATTGTGTGTTGTGTGTGTCAATAGACGATCGGGTAACACGGTCTCAGAGGACCGTTATTGGAGACTATTAGTTGATTATAATAATAATATATATATTTTTTTTTGAAACTGTTTTTGAAAAATAAATATTTAAAAATGTAAATGTATATGTTAAGAAAATGAAATAAACGAAAGAATAATAATAATAATTCTTTATTATCAGGCAACTAAGGCCCATAGATAAAATACACAAATGAAACAGACAAAAAATAAACTAATACATATTAATCTTGCTTAACTGATAAACTAAGACATACGAAGCATAATGCAGGTATAAAAAACCGCTTAGTGTCCTTGGGGGCCAGCAGAAACGATAAAAGGAAAGTGTCAATTAAGAGTATCTCTGCTTCACTTTCAATTGCGGCCGGTTTATTTTGATGAATTTCATTTTAAAGAAATAATATTTCAAAAAGTTTTACAAAAATCTTCGTCAATGTTAAATTAATAATTTTCTAACTTATTGTTAAGTGACCGTGAAGAAATCGTCGACTGTGCCCTCCAATTTTGATACGCAACATTTAACACTGAGATTAAAAATTTAGACAATATTGAGCTAGTCTGCTTGCTCAAGACGTATTTTATGTTAAATATTTATTATTATCACAACTTGGTGCAGTGAAATGGGTGCAGTTAGTGGCAGCTCCCACAATGTTCAAGCATTGAACGGACCAATCATGTACTAGAATTCCCAACTCATAAATTTCAAATTTGGTACGTGAGCATACCTCCCGCTACTTCCGATCAACACATGCCATCGGCAGCGATTGCCAAGATCCAAGCCGACGTTTCACGAATTTCGTATTTCGAATGTACCAACCGGACGTCGTCGGACCGACGCCCGGCGGAAACACCCGAACGGACACGCTACGCCAGTAGCCGGTAACAGCTGATTTGGAAGGAACGGTGTGTTCCGTTTTCGAAATTTATAAAGCGACACTGTGTTGGTTTTTGAGGGCATTTTTACAGATTTAAAAGACTATTCTTTTAAGCAGCAAATTTCTGGCATATTAATGACACTCTTTGTTACGGCTGAATTTCAGTGAATTTAGTGACTGCTACAAAATTCAAAAGACCGATATCGACTTTACTTCAAGCTTAAGAGAAAATAACGCGTGAAAAAATATGTGTTCAAAGATTGAAGAGAAAAATCTCATAGCCTAATATCACTGAGCTCTGATCCAGGCTTTTTCACCAATTTACACACTTCTACACCAAACCGTGCCTGAATGAAAAAGTTGTGTTCCATTTAGCTATAAGCCTCCCAGATAGCACTTTGAAGAGTTAGCGACCGTCAGAGATGCTGACTGAAAGATTAGCCCATCCCACCGCCGAAAAATCAAACGAATTTAGACCCTCTCACCATAAAAATAAAGTCTCATTTCCCTTGATACACAACGCTTTTCGGAAGCGATGGCCACGCATATTCTTTCGCGAGCTATTCTGCACGCATTGTACGTCAAATAAAAAGTCAACTTTAACGGTGTTATTTAAGGTGCATTTTTCCTTGTTTTATGCAGCATATTCGAGGAGTTATGGCCCACAAATAAGTTTAGGTGCGGTAATGGAAGGCTTCGCTGTGAACTGAAATGCTTTTATAAAAGTTTTGGGGTACCAAACAAAAACCTTGTATGTGCGTTTTAATAGTTGGCTAGAACTTTTTCTGTGGTCTCATTTGTTAAATGTGATCACGATTGCTCGTTCAAAGCATAAGTATTAAATAAAATTATCAAAGTAAACTAAGAAATTAGTTTTTGTTTGTTAACTACAGGTGTTTGTTTGGGCTTCGTTTATGCCGTGTGCGATTCGTGTTTGATTTATAAGATCACTTTTTTTTTTGCGTTTCGTTTTTTTAATTTACAGCTATATAGCAGCAGATAATTTACTTTAAACATTATTAATTTATTTAATACGCAGACAAATGCAATGAGGACAATTCAATGCCTCAGGCCATTGTGTACTTAAGATATTTGAAATTTTATTGTTTAACAAGCTGCCGTCCGCGGCTCCGCCCGCGTGGATATCGAAAATTATCCCTAGGGAACATACTCCCGGGACAAAAACTATCATATGTCCTTTCCCGGGACTCAAACAATCTCTATACCAAATTTCATCTAAATCGGTCGAGCCGTTTGCGCGTGAAGAAGTTACAAACATACACACACACTCACAAACTTTTGCCTTTGTAATATTAGTGTGAAGTGTGATATAGTGTGAAGTACAAGATACACAGGCAAGCTTTCGTCGAAATAAACATTAGTTTTAATTACAATATCCGATAGTCTTGCTAACAAGTTTCTAAATCTGGTAATAAGAACATACGGCACACCATCGGGAAATTTCCCATCTAGTAGGTACAGTTTCCCCTACATTTTCCTAAAAACACATCACAACACTGAACTACATTCACTATTACCCACCCATTAATTTATCAGCGCTCCTTGCAGTTCAAACGAACTAGTTTCAACTGGATGAAACTAGATGAAACTGGTTACAGATCGGGCCCGATTTTGATGAAAACGAAAATATCATTTGATGTAAAAAAAATTAAACAATATTCCTTTTGTCCGGAAACGCAGCGTTGATTTTGTAAAAAAAAACACTGCATTATTACGTCATGCGATAGACTTGCTAGTATGTAACATACAATAATAAGTCCTGGATGACCGGTTTTTTTTTTGTAATCGTCTTCTTAAAAATGAAATCTAACCCCCCGACACACGCTGCATACTAAATTTCATGAAAATCGTTGGAGCCGTTTCCGAGATTTTGATTATATATTTAAATATATACAAGAATTGCTCGTTTGACGGTATTAGATACACCAGCGGAAAATTTCCCATCTAGTACAGTTTCCACACACATTTTCTTAGAACAGAAATAACACGCTACTGAACTATATTCGCTATAATAATAATAATAATCATTTTATTATCAGGCTGCTGAGGCCCATAGACATATTACACAAAATAATCTTAAAACAATAATAAACTAATACATATTAATATAACTTATTTAACTATTGCACACGAAATGAGGGCGTCGTGTTTCGCTGACTGGTGTCGCGCAGCTGGCCGCGGAAACGTCGATAAACGACACCCTTCGGCCAAAACTCTTCTTTGAGGAATACCTCGAGCTGATGAGTTGGAACCCGCACCACAAACGACTTGAAGTTTGTGTTGTGACGCGACTCCAACTTCTCGACCCTCAAAGTGCAGTTGGTCTTCACTCTCATGTACTCCACGATCTCCTCAACCTTCGTGGAGTGATGTAGCCGGGACACGTACAGCTGCGTCGTAGGTGATGCTGGACGCAGCAGCATGTTTGGTCCTGCCAGCGCGGTGCCGCACTGGTTCCGACAAGATGGCTTCTTCTTCTTTTTCCTCTCCACTATTACCCACCCATTAATTTCTCAGCGCTCCTTACAGTTCGAACGAACTAGTTTCAACTGGATGAAACAGGTTACAGGCCCGATTTTGATGAAAACGAAAACAGTACCATTTGCTTAAAAAGAAAACAATATTCCTTGTCCGGTGCGTTTCCGGACAAGGCATATTTTTTTTTTAAATTGATGCGGTTCGCGTTCGTTTTGTTTTTAAATTTAAGTTTGAAGCGTTGATTTCGGAAAATACACATATTATACACATTTTCTGTCTAGTACAGTTTCCACACACATTTTCTTAGAACAGAACTAACACAACATTGAACTACATTCGCTATTACCCACCCATTAATTTCTCAGCGCTCCTTGCAGTTCGAACGAACTAGTTTTAACTGGTTAGAACTAGATGAAACTGGTAACAACTGCTTCGCTTTTGGATTGAACGCAAATAGTTCCTAAATATGCTTACTTAGATTTCTCTGTATTGGCTTGCCTTGAAATCAGAGCTTAGTTAGTATTGTATGCAGAAATGGTGACGTTCGCTGCTTGACATGAGGTTTCTGTTTAAGTACGTTAATAGACGAGCTATAAAATTATGGCTAAGGAGTGGAATTCACTGCCACCGTCTGTGTTTCCTGATAGCTACAGCCTGGAGGTTTTTAAGCAGGAGTAAATGGGATACTTCAAGGCAAGCGTGCTCTATCGTCAACCACATCATTGCTTACCATCAGGTGAGTTAGGGGTACAACGCGAATCTACCAATAATAAATCATAGTAAAAAATAAAAAAAGATGTGGAGTATTTTGATCGTTTGACTGAAAATTGAAACGGATAAAAGTGTAATATTATGAACGACCAATGTTTATGGTTTTTATCTTACGACAGAAAGTGAAAAAACGAAAAAAATAATGAAAACGTGCTCTTAGTAGATTTTAAAAGATCTGAGATAAATTATAAAAATTGTCTAGCTATAAAAATTTTATGCTTCCCGTTGAATTCAACTACTGAAGATACTAATATTATATCTAAACACTATTAAATAAACAGTTTAAACTGCTACACACCATATAAAAAGAAAATTATTAAAACACCAGTCCACAAATGTACTGGCAACTTCAAGAAACGCAGCAAAAAACAGAACGCGGTTTTACCTCAAACCAGACAAAGTTCGAAATCTAGGTCAACGCCCCGTTGACACCTTTCACAGCTACCCACCCATCTGAGTAAATTAGGCTAAAAGCACAGGTTCCCACGCCAGACGCGTCTAAAGCAACATCACAGCGGGCCGAATTCCTTTGTAACCCTCATAAAATGCCGCCGCTGCCCTCAGCCGTTGACTCAAAACCATATATCACATATCGTAAAATGTGAAAAGTTTTTTGATGTCCTCCAAGGTTTTATTACAGCTGTTTATTGCATATTTTTATGTGAGGTACGAATTACTTGTGTACCTTTATTTACCGCTTGAGTGTCATAAATTTGTTGTTTCACTAATCTTAATATGGGGTCCTATGTAGGTCGAATGGGTCACTGGGGTAGGTCTTGCGAAGTCGGGTTTTTAGCGAGGTTGGGAACGGCTACCCCTTTGTTACTACTCTGATAATTTTAATGGCAGCGATTCTGTTGACCACAGAGTTAAGTAGGGCGTGTTTATATCGATTTGGAGTGTTAAGCCCAGAGTCCTTACAATGAAGTCTTAAAACGATCATGATTCTGCTCTAAGAGAGAGACGGAGCTATACATAGCGAATAGCACTATCCCTTTTACATCATCGGAATTGGATAGTAGGTCGGCTGTACATCATTACCAATGGGGTGCAAGTGTTCACTCACTCATAATCTCTTTAATTTTGTTGGGGTTTCATAGAATCATAATCCATTACCTACCTCGTAAAATGAAACAAAGGCACCGGACTGTTTTCGTCCTTTGCTCAGCAAATGTTTAAAAACACAATCTGTTCGTGACCTTTTTATTTGACAAAATCGATTGCTTGAATAAAGCTCAAAAGCACGGATTCTGTTATACGTTTGGAAGTCTGGCTATAGGTTCTTTATNAAAAAATATCAGCGGTCTACTATCAATGTCCACTTTTTTTTAATTTGGGACCAGTGTGCGCCGGTTCGAATCCCGCATGGAACAAATATTTGTATGACCTACAGATAGTTGTTCCGGGTCTGGCTGTTTTTTTTTTTTT
>NDFZ01005440.1:521067-551213 GCA_002192655.3 Mamestra configurata | reverse complement strand
TTTTTTTTTTGACGATGACCACTCGCAGTTCAGCACACTAAGGCTGGTTACTGCTTAACCGGACTATCCTGTGGTGGCCTTAAATGACTCTAAGGCCCCCAGCCAGGGCTTACAAACTAAAATAAAACTAAAACTAAATGACCGCTCGCTAGGGCATCCCCTGTGGGATAAGGACCTCGGCTAGCGGCGTCATTTGGGAGGAACAGCAAGGGACAGGCTGGGTCGTAACATTATTTGGGGAATTTAAAACTACTGGCTCAGCGACGCGGGCTGGCTCGGTAATCAAAGGTCGGGGAGGGTTATTACAGGGACGTCGCGACGGGCCCCGGCGGCGGGGCCGGAAAACGGAACGCGGTCTGTGTCGTGTTTGTTTACGAAGAGTGCTGGTTTCCCTACGGCTCTCTTGAATCTGGGTGATGGGGTCATCGGGTTCGACGAGGATATGCCTCGGGCGGCGAGTCCTACTGATCTGTGAGGGAGTGTATCGGGTGGCCGATGCGATAAGGGGATTTTGATGTTTTGAAGCAGTATCGATGAAACGCTGCGACAGTCGTTTCATGAACTGTTTCAATGTCGGGATTTTGAGATCGACGTGGAGTCGTTCATTCCTAATGAACCACGGGGCGCCCGTGGCCTTTCGGAGAAATCGGTTTTGAACTACCTGCATCCTATGGATATGACTGAATCCGCCTAGCCTTACCACAATTATATTGGAATAGGCCACCAGTCTAACCAGACCGTTTTACATAGAACCACTGCCCATGATCTCCTTCCATACTGGTGTCAGATTTCGTGGTTTCTGACTACCCGTGACGACTGTCAACGATCTACAAATGTCTACAACCGTGACAACACATCTTTATGTTTTCTTATAACTAAAGTTAGTATGTATGTAAATCGGGCTGGTTTCCGCAACTCCACGACTAAGCGCGTATTTTGCGTGCAGGTGGGACAAATGTGGCATTCGATCCACCCCAGCTCCCCAAGGAAGGCCAGCAACGCCTTGGTGTTAATAACTATCTCACAGAGGGTACCTGGGTTTTGAAAGTACTTAGCCCTGTAATCCGCAACTACCGGGCAGCTTAGAAGCAGATGTGCTGCTGTCTCGTCCTCTTCCATGCAGGTTCTACAGAGAGGGCTGTCAGTGACTCCTATGACATAGAGGTGTTTATTAAGAGACCCATGGCCAGTTGTGACGGCTATGACTGTACGCAACTACTGTTTAGCCAGTCTTAGAGCTTTTTTCGTAAAACGGCTATCAATCAAAGGAAGAGCCTCTTTGGCCTCCCTACACTCACTGTGATCGACAACTTGTGATGTTTGTCTCTGGTGCATTTCCTTACCAGGTGGCGTAGATACCCGAAGAGGAGTGGCAGGATGGGTTCAGGTCCTATCGCTGCTATACTCGAACCCCTTCTGGCGAGTTCGTCCGCTGCATCATTGCCTCGAGATTTGCTGTGTTTCGTTGATCCATTGAATGGTTACTTTTTTACTAAATAAAGTCAGAAAAAATCTCAGATTAACACGAAAATATGCTAGAATCTGAATCCAACCTCATAATTAGCAAGTCTATAAACCTTCGAGATAACGACCATCCTAAATATTCCAGGCACTCCAGTTACATACTAATGTATACTTTTATTTACCTGAATTACCTGAAGCCTGAAGGTTCTTATGAATAATATTGAGTATAACCTTTGTATAGCACTGTTATCTTTCTACCTTAGTTTTGTCTGTTTATAGAAGGATAGTAATAGTACTTTTGGGTTTCGGGTTACTTGTGTGCCTGGAAGAGCGTTTGGGAGATCAGCAGAACTAAATTGGTTCTTAGGCCATGTGATGATGGTTGCGGAATTTGCTCAAAAGAGTCACCGTGGCTCTGGAACTCAAAGGGCTTTAGAAGGAACACGGATGGGTTGTATTCAGTAAGAGTCTGACACGCCCTTTCGCTCCACCCAGAGCGGAAGAAGTCATTTGATAATTTCCAATACTTACTTATGAGATGGTTATTAGTTATGGGTTTGAATTATTTTCTTTAAGAATTTATCAGATCTAAAAATTTAATATATTTTATTAAAATTTTAGATCTGTGGCACAACATTTTTTTTATATTTAACTAGCTTCTGCCCGCGACTTCGTACGTGCATATCCCATTTTCCCAGTTCCCGTAGGAATTTTTGGTCGAATTATGCACCTAACCCTTCCTTATAAATAACCCCATCCATTTTGAATACCCTAGAACATTCCCTTGCCTCAGAAGCCTTCTCCTCATTGTTATAACATTCAGCTTCCATTCTTGATTACGTTAGCACCGGTATCCTGAGTAGCAGCATATTTCCGTGTGTTTCGGCAATTTCCGAGTTTATTATTAGAACAAAAATAGTTCTCGTGATAAGGCCCCATCAATTCTGCAATTTGTACCTCTTTGGTGCAACCTTTTTGGTAATTAAGTGCCCTTTTGTTTGTGTTTTCGTGACGTAAACCTTGTTTATGGTAGGCTAATCTTGTTAGATAGATTGTTATGGTTTTAGTACCATATTATGCATATTTTTAATTATATGTATTATAAAGTTTAGTTACTAGCTTTATGGATAACTGTCATCCGATTTTTGAAAACAAATAAATACATAAAAAAATAACAAAAGAAATTAAAAACATAACCTAACCTGATGCGTAGCTACTGATTAGTAGAAAACTTCAATTTTCAATTTAGAATCAGCTAATTAGTATTAAAACCAAGCATAATTATTGTGGTTAAAAAAATTAGGGCCGCAAAAAGTCTTTTTTTTACCTTCAATCGAATACCTTAGCATGTTTAAGCCTCTGATTAACAGTATATTTTATACTAAAATTATAATGAAAGCTGACTACATTTACCCTAATTTACTGAAATAATTCCACCAAAAAAACCCTTCAGACCCTCAAAAAAATACCCCTAATCTATAAACATCTCAAACGCCCAATTTGTTGGAAACACAAAAAGCTAACGAGTAACAAAACAACAAAGGCCCAATCCCCTAAAAGGTATCGTTGAACGAAAAAACTAATTAATTACCGAAGATTCGATCGAGTTCCCGAAGACGTATGTTTGGGTCGGACCGGCCGATCAAACGAATCATGCAACCTGTTGGCAAAGACATTTGTATTCCCTGATTCGTCAATCGGGCGAGTTTATTTAGGTCAACGGTATAACCAAATAGATCACCGAGACTCTTTGGACCGAGCCTATTGCTAGAGACGAAACTGTCAGCACTTTCCATAAAAATCAAGCACTGATGTTCCTGGCTCTGTCTTGCCGTTAACTCATAGAAATTGACGGTTAGGAACCGTTCTGATTGTAGTTTTCACAGCCAAAACTTAAGCAAGAGAACCAAGGTTATCGACATAGCCCGAAGGATAACCAAACTGAAGTGGCAGTGGGCAGGGCACATTGCTCGCAGAACAGATGGTCGATGGGGCCGAAAAGTTCTGGAGTGGCGACCGCGTACCGAAAGACGCAGCGTTGGAAGGCGTCCCACAAGGTGACCTCACAAGGTGAACATCATCATCAGCCAAATGACGTCCTCTGCTGGACATAGGCCTCCCCAGCGTTTGCCATATCGCCACGCTTGCAGCGGCAGGCGGGTTGACGATCGCAGTGTAGCTGTTGCAATGCACGGAGAATATTGCTGCAAATTCTCTGGTGAGTCCCTTAGTCGCCTCTTACGACACGGAAAGAGATGGGATGGTGCTATTCTTGTACGTCCGAGACCATACAGAATTGTCCTGGATCCCGCAGCGATATTTATCAGAAAATTAGAGTGGTGGAGTAGGAAAAATGTATGATTTCCACCCTAGATGCAGATATGTAGCAAACCGGAAGGTGGTCACTCGTAAACCGACGCAAGCCTAGTCGAAGTATCCCATTGTTGACACTGAATAATAAAGTAAATAAATTGTAGACGTTTTTTGAGTCAAGTGATTACAAAGGGTATAAAGTGATACAGCTCGCCAATTTACAACGGTCTTATATTTGTGTAGGTATGTGACGCCATTTTCTTTCTGGGAAAAGGGGCTAAAAGGGATATCGATAGGAGGTATGTTATGTTTGAAATTGCTATTTTTGCTCGCGATATTTTCCTTTTATTTAGTGAGAAAGGTCGATGTGATATGAATGGTTACCTTAGGTCGGTTTTACGCTTGGGATTCTATTATGGAAAGTATTTCAGAAATGAAAATCTTATTCGCTCTTTTGATAATGGTGACCTTTGAGTTATCATAACATGAAAACATCACGCGTGTATTCCCCGAAGGGTAAGGCAGAGGAAATCTATTCTTACTAATATTATTAACTAGTGACGCCGGCCCGGTTTTGCCCGAATGTTTTTTTTTAAATTTTATTTTCTTTCGTACAAACCTGGCCTTACCAATTGCGAACACAACAAAAAAACATTATTTAAATCGTACATACATTACGGCGGTTCATTTTTATTTATATAGAAGATAGAAGGTATCACATCACACTAATATTATAAAGGCGGAACTTTGTAGGTGTGTATTTGTTTGTTACTTCTTCACGCGCAAACGGCTGGACCGATTTAGATGAAATTTGAAATAGAGATTGTTTGAGTCCCGGGAAAGGACATAGGCTAGTTTTTATCCCGGAAGTATTTTGTGTTGTGTGTATGTGGTAGCCTATGTCCTAAAATAGCACATGGGATATCTACTTTATATCCCGAGAGTATATAATATAATATAGTTAAATAGTTAGATTAACTGATATATGAATGGTAATATAAAATAGTAAATAGTTACTTACTGTGATAAAAAACAGTTGGAAAGAACATAATTAACATTAATTTTAGAAGTAAAATGTTTAAAACGCTCTTCCTCTCTCCTAATTATTTTAATTTTTTCTGAGCCCGATAGAGTATAATAATTGTTTCTATTAATTAATCTTTGATTACTACTTGTAAGTGTACATAATGGATTGCAATAAACGATTTGAGACATTGAGATTTTATATTCCCTTGGAATAATATTCGATTTTCGCGTGTGTGGAGCCGCGGGCGGCACCTATTATATACGTATAATATGTCCACTTTTCCCCAGTTATGGTGAAATCCCAAATAGTCGATAACACTCCCATAGCCATAAATTAGCATTCAGCGTTTAGACGGTAGTCCTGCCTGGAGGCTTAATTATCTAAATATAGTATAAAACAAAGTCGTTTTCGTCGTCTGTACGCTTATATCTTTTAAACTACGCAACGGCTTTTAATGCGGTTTTCATCAATAGACAGTTGATTCAAAAGGAAGGTTTATATATGAATAATTTGTCCCGAAATTCCTACGGAAACGGGAAAAATAGGATATGCGCGAATGAAGTCGCAGGCAAAAGTTAGTAATTTATAAAAGCTACCACAGACCTGCGAGAGGCCATTCATTAAAAAAAAAAACCACAGGCTGAAAATATGAAATCCTTTACATGAAAACCAAATTAAACCTTTCCCAACTCGAGGATTGAAACCAGCAGTCATGCTCAACAGTGGTTTACGACCAGGCTATGGCAGTTCGTCGACGATACAATACCAAAACAATAAATGTATTCCAAGTTGCCCAGATGTAAAATAATATAGCTAGATATTGAGCTTGAATATCATAGTTGGCAGCGAATAATTTGATTTGATGAATTCCGTTTGAAACCGACTGCTGGAACAGAAATGTAGGCATAAATTAGCATAAAATCTAACCGTTAGTAATTTGATTTCGAAACGTTTAAGACGGAGAGGTACTGGTATATTTCACTGAGGACAGTTATTAAAGAAGTTTAGTTATATTGAAGACCATTAAGGTTTTAACTTGGTCTATTTAGGCTGTTATGTTTTAAACTAAACTACACTGTCATATTTGTCTCTTCTTCTCCGTACCTCAGAAAGTATATGAAGTGTTAATCCCTGATTTCATTTGTAGATCTTTGACAGTTCTTACGGGCAATAATAAACGGTCGATTCTGTCAACATGTGGAAAAGAAGGCTTGGGTGAAGTGATCACGAAGTGAGCTGTCATTCCGTCTTAATTACATGGATTGACAGCTCACTTCGTGATCACTTCACACAAGCCTTCACTTCGTGTAATACACATTGCGTGCATTAGGCCGGAACTTGGCCTGGCGCACTACCGCGCGCCTAGATCCCATAACAGACCTACCTCCATGAAATACTTGCAATTTCAATATTTACTTATTTTTTACCGTTTACAACGTATACGTCATACTAGGCGCAAATAAATGGGAACTTAACAAAATAAAGATAAAGTCTATTTTAGGTAAAACTCCTAAGTTCCAGCAAACAAACTAAAACTAGTCTCAAACAACACTAATTTCACTAACTCCAAATCTTCGTCTAACAAATAGCTTCGACGCCAACCGCCATACATCTCAGCTAAAACAATAAACGGACTGAACACTTGGCCAGACTTCCTCTCACTCAATAGATCAGTCTGTACGGCCAACAAGACCAAAACGAAATGTTCTACTTGGCTGCTTCGGAATAGGACCAGTAGATATATTGGTCCTGGTATCCGAGACAGTTTTGTTGCTGTTTTAAAAACCAACGTTAATAAAGCAGAAAAGTGGTTCGGTTTGATGGGGTCGTTTGGGGGTTGAAGATTTGGAAGAGTTTGCTGAAGTAGTGTGAGTAACCAAGCATTTGTAAGAGAATTTAGCATTTTAATGAAATATATTTGCCGAGATAACTCGCTTACTCGGTAACGCTAACTTACGGTAACTACATGACCTGTCTATCCTCCCCTCGAAGCTGCGACAGGTTGAACCAGTCAAGCAGATAATAGTGATGAGATAAAAAACATATATTTTACTTCTCCACAAAAGTAACAAAAATAAAATTACAAAACATTGCGAAAATTACACAATCTGTCTAATTGTATGTTATTCCTTTTCACACCAAAACCACTAAACTGAAGTTTAATGAAATTTAATATTTTTATAGACCTGGAAAATGCCATACAATGCTATTACTAGCATACCATGCTGCTGAAGCACGGACATAAGCAAGTTTAAACTAAATCTTCCTTGAAACTAAACATTCGCCTACTAAATCCGACCTTGGCTTGACCAAAAATTCAGGTCCTTGGCTCCGCAAGCCACTTCTAGTCAATATTAGATCTAGTATATCATAAAAAGAATAAAGTTAAAGAAACAGTAGTGTGGTGCAGCCGACTCGCAATTTATAGTTCAGCCCGAACTCCGGGCGAGGAATTGTTGAGTCCAACAATTTGCTACGTTTCCTTAGGAAGTAAGCCTACTGCAGTATATTTTATTTTACGAGACTTTTCTGTTTCAGTGCTGTTGTATGCCGTTTTGGAAGTAATGGTATTCCTGTGGGGTATGTTTTGGAATTTTAAAAATATGGTGCTACCTGTTTTTGATTTTTAAAAGAAATGTGCATGAACATCTACATTATTTTCCGTGTAATATAATTTTTCAATTTTAATTATGTAATCTAGTGGTATGTCTTGTCTATACCATAAGTCAAATAAAGAAAAATACATATAGGTATATGTCTTATTTAATTGGAAGGCCTTCTATTGCATAGGACTAAAACACAACTGGTAAGTAAGTGTTACATAGATATGCCTCTGACTTAGCCTTCGGGCAATAAAGGCGCGTCATATGATATATTAAAGGTGCGCCCTCACCTGGAGCATTCGCCTGTATTGTGACATTT
Source organism: Mamestra configurata (assembly GCA_002192655.3). Classification (NCBI taxonomy): domain Eukaryota; kingdom Metazoa; phylum Arthropoda; class Insecta; order Lepidoptera; family Noctuidae; genus Mamestra; species Mamestra configurata. The sequence goes on along the minus strand of NDFZ01005440.1, from coordinate 543,487 downwards.
CAGATTCGACCTGACTGACGAGCGTTCGCCCGTATTAAAATATTACACATTGTATCATCAAGTTGCGCACAGTAATGCTCGGTTCTGTTCTTTTACCAAAGTAATGCTCGTCTCTGTAACGTTACATTACAGGCGAATACTCCAGGTGAGCCACAGGGAATAAACAATGACAAGAAACCGCTACGTGGTAAACATAATTTATATATATGTGTATAAGTGTAGTCCTCCTTGCCGATTTCGACAACGGCGACCCCAGGATACTACTTCCTAGCGTGTGCCCTTATATGACTCGCTAGACCGAATTTGGTTTTAAATACCCGATCACAGCTAAGGCAATACAGCTGACTGGCGGAATTAAAAGTACAATTATATGAGGGCTTGGGTCTTGGGTAAAAAAACGACTTGAATTCATCAACGAAAAACGCCAAATATAATTTACAAAGCACCTCAACATAAAATAAACAAAATAATATTGGTGCTACCAAAGATGGTTTCCACGAAACTCCAGAAAAAAACCTTCGATAAGCTGTCATTAATACCTACCACAACAAAATAATACACGAAAATAACGCCACATGTTCACAAAAAAAAAGAAAACAGAATCTTCAAAGAGAACCCAACAAAGCAACCCTTGGGCGACTTAAAAGCAAATATAATACGGTGTTAAATTCCCTCTCTAACGCAGAAATTCAATAACTCCTACACATCTTTACTGAAAAATACATGAGCAATAATTGCCTTTGCGAGTCTCGCCTCCTCTGAGGTTAAAATTAAATAAACCACGTCGAGTGCTGAGTGTAGTCTGTAGGGCTACTGTAGCCAGCTTTTACATTAGCTGCTGGTGTAGATTCAATTATTTTGTTGCTTGTTTAGTGTACAAGTATTATAAAGTTTAATTTGGATTGTGTTTACGGCCCTGTCTGGAGATTTCTTTAGGGTTCCGAACCTTTTTATGGAAAAACGGAAGCCGTCTGTCTGTCCGTCTGTCACAGCCGCTTTGCTCCGCATCTACTGGACTGATTCAGTTGAAATTTGGTACACATATAATCCTTGCGACCCAAAAACGAACGTGTAACGAATATAAATATATCTTAAAAAAAAAACCGACTGTATCATGTGACATATCGAATAAAAGGGCGTACAGTGTAAGGACGTAGGTCGCTTCGAATATTTTTTTTTATAATTTTAAATAAAGGTGCTCATTAACTTCAAGTTATTTTTTTATATTTTATATTTAATATGGGCTTGCTCTTGACTCTCGTCTAGGTCATAGATGACAGAGACAAGGGATTATTATTATTCAAGAAATTAGACGAAAAATAAACCTCCTTATCACCAAAACTACTGAGTCTAAAATAAAAAAAAAATACATTTAATAATAGTTCTTTACCTATAAATTACAGAAAAACGTAAGAAGTTTATGGTTCGAAATTAAAAGGCTAAAAAATGAGATTCGTTCGGAACCCTTTGCATGCGAATCTGAGGCGCACTTAACCGTTTTTTTTTTCTGTTCTATAGAGTGTGTGGTGGTGAATGAGTGGTGTTATTTGCGGATGACACATCATTAATATTTAAAATGTACCGACGTTCACAAAATCTTGACGACGTCAATAGCTCTATTCATCAGGTCCAAAATTGGTTTACGGCAAACAACTTGGTTTTAAATTTAAAAAAAATGGAGAAAAACTGGAGTTCATTAATCAGACGGTTTTCCTAGGTATCACATTGGACGAGAAATTACAATGGGGGCCTCATATAACATCTCTTGCGGGTCGTCTAAGCTCAGCCGCGTATGCTGTTAGAAAGATAAGACAGTTAACAGACGTAGAAACCGCACGTTTGGTCTACTTTAGTTACTTTCACAGCATTATGTCGTACGGTATTTTGCTGTGGGGTCGGGCTGCTGACATTGAATCCATATTTATTTTACAAAAGAGAGCTGTCAGAGCCGTTTATAATCTGCGTCGCCGTGATTCTCTTAGGGAACTTTTTAAAAAGATTAATATTATGACAGTCCCTTGCCAATTCATTTATGAAAATATTATGTATGTGCGGAAAAACCGACATCTTTTTAGTAAAATTAGTGATAGACATAATTTTAATACTAGAAATAAAGACAAATTAGATCAACCATTTTTTAGATTAGCTAAAGTCCACACTTCTTTCATGGGGTATTGTGTTAAATGTTACAACAAAATACCTTCTGACATATTAGAACTAAATGAAAGAAAATTTAAAACTCATGTTAAAAGTACACTTTGTGAACAAGCATATTACAAATTAGAAGATTACATTCAGGATAAGAATGCTTGGAAACATGCTGGTCCTGCTCCATAGGACAATCAAGGGTGAAGGTCAAACTGGTTGATTAATGTATTAACTTTATAGATATACTGTTTCTTTTTTTGTGTTTTTATTTTTCTGTTGACTCACACACTGTTGTTTAATTAATGGTTCCAATGTTTGTAAATATGTAAGTACCATTTACCTAAATTTCTTTAGAAACTTAATAAGTTTACCTCTGCTGGTGATACTTTATTCTTATAAGTAGCATACTCTGGGTGCATCGTCCTCACATAATATTAAATTAATTTTTGTATACCATATTTTGTAAAATCATTATTTGAAAAGAGTAACTATGGAGTTTCTTGTCCGTTCTTCTCCATAAGAATCTACCTTTCCGAATGGACAGTAGAGTCACTTTATTAATGTAACATTATTATTTTACTGAACTGTAAACGATGACGTTCAAAAGTGCCGTTTAATGGCCTAATTGAAATAAACGTTTTGACTTTTGACTTTGACTTTGACTGAGTAAAGTCAAAATATCACCAAATTGGCAAAAACTAACACATGGCATTTGAAGAATTTTCCATTTTTTTTTTCGATGAACAGTTCTATTAGAAATAACGTTAAGACAAGCGTGTGACCCCATCATCTACTATATCAGTTCTTGCTATCAGAGGCCCTACTATGAAGTCTTAAAACGCTCATGATTCCGCTCTAAGAGGGAGACGGAGCTATACATAGCGAATAGCACTATCCCTTTACATCATCGGAATTGGATGGCATTAGAACGTAATAGTAGGTCTGTTGGTGAGAGAGTGATCAAATGAAAGCCTATCAATAATAGAGAATACTAAGATGCTGTATAATTTACAAAAAAAAAAGACAAGATAAATTTAATGTCGCGTGAGCAATCAAAGTAGTTTTTAATGCTATGATCATAAAGTTCTTTTTAATATGTCACGTTTGAACACTATCTTCATAGTAGTATTGATGATGTGGTCGACAATGGAGCATACCAACCAAAACGTAATTAATTCTTTTCATCGCGTTTAACCACAATCTGACCTGATTCAAAGCGATGTGAGCGATTTTTGGCTTAACAGGTTCACTGTTTGCGTACAACCCTTATCTCTTCAAAATTAGATTGAATTGGCTTCTTCTGGGTAAGCTTGCTCCATCGTCGAATTTGTCTCTGTCATCTATGACCTAGACTGAGTCAAGAGCAAACCCTTTTTTTTCCTTAGCCTATTGTGTCCCACTGCTGGACAAAGGCCTCTCCCATATCCTTCCAGACATTCTTTTCTTGCGCCACCTCGAACCAGCCTGCGCGGTGTGCATCCAGATCATCTCGCTAACGCTTTCTGGTACGGCCTCGGCAACGCCGTCCATTCTCTGGCACCCATTGCGTGGGGACTTTTGCCCAGCGGTCACTATGCATGCGGCTGGTGTGACTCGCCCGCCCAGTACCATTTCAGCCTGGCAGCTTTTTTGCCTACGTCAATGATACCTTTTTTGGCAGCGTGGTGTTCCGCACTCTTAAATCCCGGGATACAATCGTCATGTTTATGATTCCGGGATTTTACAGGAGGTATTTTCAACTCTATGTTACATACTTCCACGAACATTAGGTAAATATAGTCTATCTATTCCGACCTCTGTTTATGAGACTGTGAACCGGTTAAGGACCTCAGGCTATTGTTTTCTTGTTCCTACAAAAACACCGCACACTTCTCTGACCAAGTTCAATCCTATTCCAATATCTCAAAAATAACAAAAATTAATAAAAAGAAAAATAACACCGCTGGTAACCCTAAGCTACCCCGATATGAGAAAAGGATACGTGAGGTTAAGACAAATGAAAGTTTTTGAACGCGAGGGTTATTGCGATGTTCATTGTGCACGAGGAGCCGATGTGCAGCTGCCAGCCTGTCTGTATGGACCATCATTAAATTTACTCAACTTCGATGTACCGACTGACCGTTATTGGGTTTTCTGTTTCTTGGTTTTAGGTAGTTTTGAGATAAAAATACTGAATTCTGCTGTCTTAGTTCCATAACTATTTTGATATTTATATTTAATCCTACTTGTTTTATTGAAATGAAATGAAATTTATTTATTTGCCAGAATATATATAAATTACGAAATTATATCAATGTCATTTGTCATGCACATCATAATCATAATAAAATTTACAGTAAAATTTATCAACGTAAAAGTGTGTAATGTCTGATGATCTGAACAATTACGCTGAATAAATTCAGATGGGAACACAGGTATTTGTTACCAGAAAAATATTATTGATATTCTCTTGAAATCAGACAAAGGCTTATTTTAATAATAAAATTTTAATTTTAAATTTAATTTGATATATACAACAGAAGAGTATATTCAGCTTTAACATATCATTTTTACGTAACGACTTTAAACGTAACATGACAGCCTCTTGGCTCTGACGTCACAAAAGTTTCCAAAATGGCCGCCCAGAATCTGACATCAAAATAACTTTGTTGACATTGTTGAACTTTCCAACGAGTCTGAATTTGAATTTAAATAAAGGTTAGCGGTGATCTCATGTTTCGAAGAGTTTTCAACTATTTTGAATTTGAATTTTACTTGTATTAAAATTATTCATGTAATATTTTGATTCGGTATTTGTATTTTTTAAGGTTACCGACATATTTGAACGTAAATACAAATTCGCAGAAATAATAAGTTTTACCTTTAAAACATTTTGGAATCGAATTTTGAAACAAAACTCACATGAGCTGATAAATAAACCCACGGATCGAGAGACTAAAATATGATCCTTTTAATTTTATAAATACTACCTACGTTTAGCTTTTACTACGGAAGCAGCCCCGAATTGAAGCCGCTAGCAAAAGCTAAATCCACACTAATATTATAAATCCGAAAATGTCTGTCTGTCTATCTGTTACATCTTCACGCTTAAACCGCTGAACCGATTAGATGAAATGGTACAGAGATAGATTAGACCTTGGAGATCGACATAAACTACCTTTTGTCGCCAGAAAAGGGCTTGAAGGAGTTGAAATAGGGGATGAAAGTTTGTATGGGAGTCTGTCATTATTGAAGACAAAACCTTTGTATTTAAGCACTTGATAAAAAAAAATAAGTTCAAGCGTTTTTGAAAAATAAGTACCTTAAAAATAAAAATGGCTGCCCAAAGTAACTATTCTACGCGGACGAAATCGTGGGCAAAAGCTAGTACTATATAATATACCAGGCTCTAGGATCTGAGCGTTATTACATAGGACAGTATTGGAAAGAAATATGTTTAAACCACCGCATTTTACCAAAAGTAAATATAGAAAAGAGATTTCCTATCAGGTGTAAGATCTCGATAGTGCTAGTGGCAGCTCGCTGGCATATTGCCTTTATATAGAAGCCATTCATTTTTCTTCTAAGAGCCAAGTGTACTTTACAAATTGGTCGAGCAGTTAACACAGAATATTGAACGCTACTTGAATAAATCGACCTCCTTGAATAAAAGCCTCGATGCTTTAAACGCAATATTTTGTTTGTTTTCAATTTTATTTCAATTACTGTCTGTATTAAGTAAAATAACGCGGAAATAGATTAATTCACTTTTAAATGTCTGAGATCTAACTTTAAGCAAGCAGAAAATTAAAGCATTTATTTTTAAAAGTCTAAAAAAAATGTTTATTTGGCACACAGATACACACATTGCATGAAGAAATATAAGGAAACAAAATTTTAAAAATCTTCGCACTGTTAAGGTTGTAATTATTAATTAATTGTCACCATTCATTTGTAAAACGTTATTATTCAGCTTAGGTATTAGTTTATGTAAACTTGGTTTATGGTGCTTTATGTAATCATAAAGCTACTATCTCCAAGAAAAATAATTTCCTTCCAGACAAAAAAAAAATCAATATCACCAACATGGCCTCATATAAACAGTCCGTTTATTAACATGATTTCAAATAAAACAGTTTTTGTAAGAGAAATTTCCTCAGAATAACTCTTAACATTGGAATATGAACATTCTCATAAAGAATTTTACCTGGAAAAGATGCTCTACGCACATATTATTTGCACAAACTCCATCTGTGAAAGCATAATATTTAATCACCCACTTCAGTTTCAAAGAATTCCAATATGACGTGTTTCCACACGGTTATTGCTTCAAATAAAATTCTTCTGAATATTTTTCTATAGTTTCCACTAATATTTTATTTCGTCTTGGAATTGAGTTCTACGTTCGATCAACAAAATCGTGGAAGGAATGAGATGCAAAATATCTAAATGAAATCAACATTCGACTCATCCGATGTTTCGATTCATAAGGCGATTGGCATAGCGATTCGATCCTTCGATTCACAGTACATTGGACGTGAGTTTAGAATTTGTCAGGCGAAGCACGGAAATGGAGGAACCAGATATTTTTGTTATTTTCTGAGACTGCTTATTTTTATTCTGTTACACACGTTTCGGTTGGAATTAAAAAGGTTCGGCAGCCATTGTTATCTTTTATTATTTTTCTGGTATTCTATTTTTAAATCTGAACATCAAATTACATAAAATGAACAAGCATTAAGTAGTAATTTCGGATGTTCCATTTTTAATATAGTTAAATTAAAAGGATTTAAAGTGTATGAGCATTAGTTTTATGTGGCAGTGATTTTTAATCTCTGGCATTGGCGATTATTCTCCCGCCATGAAATGTTTAACATGTTTTGGTTAATAATTTTATTGAATTGAGTATTTATTATGAAAAATATAACGAATCATTCGAAAGTATACTGCGCTTTATTTAACCTCCTAGCTCTTGAACTTTGTACGATATTGTTTACTATTTATCTTGTTTTGTACAGTCGTTTATTAAGTAAATATAAATAAGTGATTATTTGCTTCGCGAACAAACACAGTATATTGTTTACCATCTTTGTTATTAATTTGAAAATACAATGACAGGATTGCAAAGAATAACATGAAAAGTTTAAAACGCCATTTTTGATTAAGCAAACAAAAATCATAACCATGAAAGAAAGAAAACATTTCAAAAAAAGAACACATATTTTCTAAAACAGCCAGTACTGAGTAGCAACGTTTTCAATCACTCCCTCTCGGTACAAATCAATGCGGGGGACATTCTCGGTACGTACGCAGAACGAAACGAATGAACCAATTCCTTCAGTATTGCTATTCAAAACGAGTTTGTGGCTCTTATAGCCCGAGGATTGGGAACGAATGAGTTTCGAAGGATTAGAAAAGTTTATTGTGTTCTATTTTAAGGTGGCTTTGTGTTTGAATTAGTTTTTGTATTCTTCATTTAAATGGATGGAGGTTAATGATGTAAGTTTGGTCTTTTATCTTAGAGTCGTCTCGATTTTTTTTGCTAAACTCGGTTTTTATCTTACTTTCCATGTCTCTTTACTTCAGGTTTAGGGTTCCAAAACCAAATTATATAATGGGAAAATGAGGTAGTAAAGATGATTTTTTAGAAAAGAAAAACTATATTTATTAGTATTGCAAAACCGGTTGGGGCAAAAATAATGTCCTGATATTGTTGAACTAAAATACTGAACAATTAGAAAATATTTTATCAGGATCAAAATTTAGTTCACAAGTTTAACATATATTTTTTTCATTTCAAAGCTGATATTCACGAAAAAAAAAACGATTAAAAGATATGCTAGCTATTTCCTACAATGTACCAACTGCACAATACCAGGGCAACATTACCCCACCCTCTAATCATAAGTAATCAAGACTATTACGGCCATACTGACATGCTAACGTCCCGCCATAACTTATGCTCAAGCAATCACACTCGATACGTCTTGCTCTATCATACATTAACACCGGATTGCAGGCGCCTGCTGAGAACACGAATATTGCATCTCGATACGGATAAAATATTTTTATGTCTTAAGGATATGAAGTAGATATCAAACAGTACTTTCAGCAGAAATCGTGTCAAATAGAATCTTACGGGTATTGTTATGTGGCGGGAGTGTGATTCTCTCTTGTTATTTGCTTTTGCCCGCGACCTCGTGTGCGTTTCTAATGAATGTGGCTATCATATACAATAAATTCGCAAGTTATACAAGTAGTGGTCGTTCCAGAGATTAGCGCGTTCAAACAAACTTTTCAGCTTTATTATATTATATCGTACGCACATATCCCATTTTCCTGGTTCCCGTAGGAATTTTGGGACGTATTATACACCTAAACCTTCCTCATGAATAACCCCATCCATTGGAGAAAACGGCATGAAAATCCGTTCAGTAGTTTTTGAGTTTATCACACTTTGTTTTATAATTTGTAGTGACAGATAATGGCGAAATGATTTTTCACGATGATAATGTGACCGTTAACAGGACAAAATTGAAGAAGATCACGTGTTGCGCCTTAAGTAACAAGGGCAAGAAGATGATGTTTGACGAAATATATTTTGCCATTATAAACTAACAAAGTTTGCCAGGGTTGCGGAATTTGTTCGAAAGAGTCGCCCCGGCCTTGAAACGCAAAGGGCATTAGGAGGAAGACGAATGGGTTTTATTTAGTGAGAATCTGACACTGCCTTTCGCTCCGTCCAAAGCGGAAGGAGTCATTTGGTGGCAGGTGTCAACTATGTATGAATGGGGACACTCTTTAATTTTCAACTTTTTAGAAACTCATTATTATTTGAATTTTTCCTTTAATTTGCTTTAGGTCAACGGGAACTGGCTAAGTCCACCCGTTCCTGAGAAAATCGGTGGTGACACACGGACAGACAGACGTCAAGAGAGTGATCCTTTTTTACCTTTTGAGGTACGGAACCCAAAAACTAACAAGGTATGGCAAAACTGGCTCAATACCATAATGAGCCAATTTTGCCAGACTTTGTTAGTTACCTACTGAAGGAGAAAATAATTGTGTTGAAGGTGGGTTTCGACACCCTTAATTCAATCGCTATTAACGTCTATCAAAACAGATAATCCTTTGTCTTCTACAAATTTTATCAGATTTTCTATAAAACGCAGCGGGTTGTCTGTCTGTCAGTAACGCCATTACTCGTAAAACGTGAGAAGGGTCGTAACTCAAATCATTAAAAAATTGCCGATCCAGAGTTATCCTTAGACGCTCGACGTCGAGTTTGGCACGTTTGAGATTTCAAGGAAAAGCGTCTTTAACTTATAATCATGTTTGTAGACAAAACACTATCTAGGGCTAATCTATAAATTATTATCTATATCTATACTAATATTATAAAGAGGAAAGATTTGTATTTTTGTAAGTAACGCATAAACGTAAAAACTACTGGACCGATTTAAAAAAATCTTTCAGGAATGGGTAGCTACATTATCAGCGAGTAACATAGGCTATATTTTATCCCCGTACTCCCACGGGAACGGGAACTACGCGGGTGAAACCGCGTGACGTCTGCTAGTTATATAATAAAGACGAAGAGTTTGTTTGTTTGAACGCGCTAATCTCTGGAACTACCAGTCGGATTTGAAAAGTTCTTTTTGAATATGATAGCCACATTTATGAGGCAGGGCTATGGGTGGGAATGGGAACTTACCATGAGAATGGGAAATAACGTGATAAAAAGTCGCGGGTAAAAGCAATTAAAATATAAATTGAAAATAAACCTTCGATCCAAAAAAAACCTGTACAAAGTAAAGTGTTATAAGTTTAATGTAATGAGCAGAGGTCGGAATTAGGTAGAGTTATTTACGTACTTACACTGATTTCATACAGCGAAAGAATAAAGTGGATATGCCTCAAATCCCGAGATTAATTTTAAAGAGCAGTAATGTACTTTTACACAATTTAAACCACTGCACGCGCGACGTTGCCAAATTTACATCAACGACACCGGATGTCCGAAGTTGAAAAATTCCAATGCGCGCACGCGCGATGTTGCCACATTTGTAGTTCGCACAACATAGCTTGTGAGAACAAAAGAAAAAATATTATTATTTATTTGTTATATTGTTGGCCACACGGGATTGTCTATTAGAAATTCCGGGAAGATCCATATTAATATCAACATTTCGATGCAAGTACATAAATAACTCTACCTAATTCCGAGCTCTGGTAATGAGTTACATTTTGATATGATTACGTCGCGTTTACGTCGAGGGACCTCTAATTAAATGAAAGTAAATTCAGTAAATAATATTCGCTGTCCCCCGACTCGACGACTTTCAAATGCAACCTATACTTTTTAGAGCCTTTTTAATACAAAATAATGGTCACTTCAAAATTCGACTTAAAACACATAGCGCATAAGTCGATTCTTGAGCTGGCAGCGATAGATAAAAATAATACATTCTCAAACAAAAGAAGATCTGAAAATACAGCAAAACGTGTACAAAATAAAAGTAAAAACCAGTGTACCTGGAAATAGTATAAAATGGAAGAGCCACTAACGTAAGTATCAAGTAATTCTGTATTCATGTTTCCTGAGGGGCCTGAATACAGGACTTTAAGAGGTCTAATCCTTTACTCGAGTCTTTTGATGGTGCTTTAGTACAGTTCATTTTATTTAAGTAAGCCATTTTAAGTTTTGGAGATCCGTGCTTTTTTGTGCAAGGGTTCTGTTCGGACAGAAGTTTCGCCAAGTATAACAAACTTTAGTCAGTTTTAGTATAAGTTTGTTTGTAAGCGGAATATCTTGAGTTTTGTTTAAATGTCCTCATCCCACCGGCCCCTTCTACCATCGGACATCTAGACGCATTGTTGCTATTCCACCAATTCGCACTAAACGTTTCTCTTCAAAATTAGAGTGAACAGGCTTCTTCTGGGTAAACTCGTTCCATCATCGACTTTGACTCTGTCATCTATGACCTAGACTAGAGCCAAGAGCAAACTCAACTTAAAAAAAAAAAAAAATGTATGGTGTGTGAATCTGACCCGACACGGTCTCTCCTATGATTTCAAAAAAATCGTCCTAGAAACAATAATCTTTCGATCTCGAAAGAAAAACATAATTTCCACAAACTCACACACACACAGATTTTTTAAATGGTAAAATTTTTGGTCTTTCAGATCATTGCATTATCATGTTATCACCTCTTGACTAGGTGATCATTTTGTTAAAATCATCATCATATAAGCCGAAAGACGTCCATTGCTGGACATAAGCCTTCCCCAAAGGGGAGGGTGCCATAATCACCACGCTTGGCAGACGGGTTGGGGATTGCAGTGTAGCTGTTGCAATGTGCAGAGAATGCTGCTGCCCACTCTCTAGTGAGTCCTTTAGTCGCCTCTTACGACAAGGGAAGAGAGGGGATAGTGGTATTCTTTTACGTCCGACACCATACAGAACACCGTATAGTTGTTATAATCATATTATTTATTTCCCCACAAACATACACAACAGAATATGTCCTAAAGTAGATCGCTATGATTATTACCCAGGGAATATTGCCTTAACCACCGAGCGGAGTGAACGACCTCGAGATATTATGTTGTTATTACCGTTAAAAGAAAATCTTGCTTCATTTTCTTGCCATAATCTCAAAGCTTTTTATCGTATTCACTCAAGGAATTGCCTTTTACTAAGCCGAGACCACTACTGCGAATTATATTGCTCTGACCTACATAATAATATCTGTAGGGAACCACATATCAAAAATTACATCACTTATTCCCCTCGGGCCAATTTCCGAATTAAATTTTGTGACCATTGCGTGAATAAATAAGAAACTAAAAATACGAAACCATCTGCACTGTACAGAAGTTACAGTTCAATTATAGCAAATAAAAAGTGATGCACGCACACATAGATAGATACATTCGCCAATCTCAAAACAAATGACAGTCGAGACTGCGCTTGCACACGTTGTACGTGAAGCGTGGCTATGTGTGCGTGCGTTTTCACTCGTTGTATGGAACCGACCTTCTGACCTATTTTCTGACGGAGCCATCATGTCCATCCTGCCCGACTCGCGACTTATAAGGCAAGGTTCACATAGAACATTTTACGGCGTCACTATTGAGCGACAAAAGATTTTACGATCGCATAAATTAAATGCTGAACTATTATTGTGGAGCTTAGTTTATTGCAAATGCGACTAAGTAATCGTTCTTTTTAATATTGTGACTATTAAAAACTTATTTATGAAGAAGGTTGCATTGTGCAAGAAGGTAACTTGCAGGTAGTGTGATTTTTAATGGGGCAAAATTGCTGTGTTTTCGCTCGTGTTGAGAAATTATAGCCTTGTGCGATAAATTATGTTAACACGAAGGCTTATTTTCAATTAGATTTATAGCAGAAGTATGTAGTTACGTTTACTTAAAGTTGCTAATAATTTACAGGTATAGATGACACATGTATATCACATCACATCACATTAATGTTATAAAAGCGAAAGTTTGTGAGTGTGTGTGTATGTTTGTTACTTCTTCAGTATAGAGATTGTTTGAGTCCCGGGAAAGGACATATGATAGTTTTTATCCGTATGTTCCCGAGTATGTTCCCTTGGGATAATTTTTGACATTCACGCGGGCGTAGCCGCGGGCGGTAGCTAGTGATCTATAAAATAGGGAAGGCTCTTTTAACGTGCAATGTTTAATTTGTTAGCTAACAAAAATGTTATCACCTGCCTAGCCTTTTCCCAACTATATTGGGGACTGCTTCCAGTCAAACCGAATTCAGTTGAATACCAGTATTTTATGTAGACGTACAGTGGCTGCCTACCAGACCTTCACAATCCATTAACTGGGTAAAACGGTACTTCTTGGCAAGACTGGTGTCCGATTTACCGGCTTCTGACAAACCGTAACGACTGCCAAAGATCTACAAATGACAGCCGAGACCAACAGCTTAACGTGCTTTCCGAGACACGGAGGAGTCTGGGTATGATAAGATGGTTACCCATCCACAGACCGACCTCAGCAAGCGGTGCTTAACCTTGAAGATCGACCAATGCGGCTGTTACTATTTAAAAAGTGTAAACTAAATAAAGAAACACAAATTGTTACCTTGTCATGTGTTTTTCACGCTTGATTTATCAAAACGAAAGGGTCGGAGTCGTAATTTAAATTGTATTTATATACCATTGACCGTGTTTTAGCAAAAACTGCCTAAAACAAATACTAGGTAATTTACAGGCTTCAAACGAAAACGTAATCATTACCCTCCGCTACACGTTTTCACTTCATAATTTTACGATCCTACTAAATTACTACTTCGAAACCTTAGAAAATCACACGCGACACCAAAGCGTGCCGAACCAACAAACACAGCTCTGAAATTAACGCAAAACCGTTAACTAGCCGTCACTCATAAAAACTCAACATAAAAATATGCGGCGTCATTAAAATAACCATGAAACCCCATTAAAGCTGCGACTGAAATTCGCGTCGCATCACACGAAGTCATTTTAACCGTAGACAGGCTTTCCAATTAGCGCAGCTTTGCCCTTCACTCATTACTGCCATAAGCCCACGAAAATCCCACAGTGTGACTCGACAGTTAGGATCACGTTCCGTTCACGCGAATGCTTGATATTTTTTTAATCAAGGACCCACCCAAAGGAAGGGAAAGTTTTTGATGTAGATTCATTTGTCACAAACATGTCAAGCGTATGACACTTGCGAATGACGAATAGCTTGCATGCAGCCAAACAAACGGCTTTGTGCCGCCATTTTATCATTCAGATTCTGATTTTAAAGTCACAGACAGTGAATAGAATTCGAATGCGAAAAATCGAAATCAAAATATTGCGATAATTCAAGCGTTAAAACGAAAATTTTGTTCAAAAATTATAGCGTAAAATACAGGCTATATTTGCATGAAATTATTTAAGACATCAGTCGCAGGCTGCGCATAGAATTTAATGTTCCAAATGTAAAATCAAATTTTAACGTTTATTATACATTTAAATCGGCGAGAGCGCGCAAATGAACTGGCAGCTTTAGCACTTATTGGTCGAAATCAAATTGAAATAAAACTTAATTGGCGCGATTAATTCAAATCCTATAATATCGTCGAGCTGTTAATTCAGCGAGTTTATTATAGCTTGTTTAATGGCAGTCGGATAGTTTAAAGTTATATTGCTCAATTGCCTTTTGTGAGTCGACTTTCATTACATTGTACTTACATAGTGATTGGTGATATGATCCAGGCTTACATTTGATATTTTAGTAGTTAGATTTAATTTTCTATTCTATACCTTTTTATAGCTTATTAATATCTTTTGGTTTGATGACTTTGACAGAGAGGTACTTAGACCTGAAAGAAGAACCTTATCCTGAAATCTATAACAGAGAAGTAGAACAGCCCCATACATGTACATTGGAAATGCCTACATGCACGTGGCATATATTAAAATAATAATAAATGCTATTGTTCAGGTTTATAAGTAACTACTAATACTAGTATCTAAGTTGTGCATATCTCACAGCCAACAGCCAACTTAATCAGCCGTATCATTACAAGCCTAGCCTTTTCATTTAATAGCGCCATTTAATCAGAGACATAAGTGACACAGGCAAGTCATTAAACAATATTGAAACAAGACGTCACTTGAAATAAAGGCTTAGTCTTTATTTAAACGGCAGATTAAGCTAGATGGCTGCGACACATATACTTGTACTAATAAACTAACGGAATTTATCAGAAATATATAGTATAAGATCTTATTACTGTGGGGCTAACATCTTATAAATCAGCACAATAATTTCACCCTCAGTTTCTTTACAAAACCGTTGGAAACCTCGTTAGAAACAAAAAAAAAAAACATTATCTACTTGTTCCATTTAAATCAGTGTACTTACTATTTCTGCCTCCCTACCACAAGGCGTGAAGCATCTCATTAGATGTCACCGATACGTGACCCGGCTGGCGCATGTGCCTCCACATATACTATATTATATTATACATGTATCTGAGTACAATATCGTATACACAGCTGTCGGATGCAGTTGTCAGTTATACAGTGAAACTGTATAGTTAACGGTATTTTGTTGAATCTTGTAGTTCAGATGGTGGATATATTTTGCACTGGAATTGTTATTGGTTTCTTAGTGTAGTAGTCACTGCTGAGAATATAGCCCGTGGTTTTATTTCCAGAGGGCTAGAGTAGAGTAGAATAGAGTAGGGACTCCATTTGCCGCACTTAAACTCCCATTCGGTCCGTTGTGCGTAGGTGTCCTGCCTACGTTAGCCAGCCAAGCTCCGCCCAGAAGCACAAACCTGGGAGCTTCACAGGCTTCGCGGAGCGACCTCACCGTTCCGAGGATTTGTTCACGTTGGCTAGCCACGGCCTCGCATTCCAGGATGACGTGGGCGGCTGCTTCTTCGGCATCAAAGCAGCCTCTGCAGAGTGGGCTGTCTGTGGCGCCTATGTTAAAAAGATGTTTGTTTAGGGGGCAATGGCCCGTAATTGTCCCTATTATTGTTCTGAGGTTATTTCTACTTAGGCTGAGTAGTTGTTTTGTTAGTCGTGGATGTAGACTCGGCATTGCCATTTTTGACTGCCTGCAGTTTGTAGCCAGTGACCATTAGTTGTTATGCAGTTCAGTTGATCTCTCCAGAGGGCTGTTGTGTGATATTGTCAAAATAACAAACTTATGACATAGAAATGCGTCACAGAAATGCCCTGTGATCCATCTCAAACATTTCTACTCTGGCAAGTTCCCGCTAATAGAACTTCAAGATCATCAGGTTAGAAAGTATGAGTATGAGTTTCAATCTCTGAATCTCCAATGAATGTGGTACTGTCATACTAGGTGTAGCTACACCTGCCCATGACATCTTCAGGGAATACTGACCAATCAATATCGCTTACAAACTCTGAATTCAATACGTCCGGCTCAGACTTTGGTGAGTATTTCTCGGTTCGGCTGATACACAATCAAGTTGAAAGGTTACTAAACTAATCTATACAACACGATGTAAGCTACTCTGGAACTGATACACGTAAATTTTCAGTTTATCAGCGATAATGATAGCATTTTTTTATTTTGGATTAGTCTCGTGAAATTTTGGTAGTACTTACATGTCAATCTCATACCTTTTAGACTTATTGACACTTTTATTTATTTTTATTTTATCAATTAAGTAATGTATATTGTAATAACAATAACAAAAAAATAATATTAAAATAATTATTTTAATATTAATGTTCTGTATGGTGTCGGATGTAAAAGAATAGCACCATCCCATAACTTCCCGTGGGTGTCGTAAGAGGCGACTAAGGGACTTCCAGAGAATGGGCAGCAGCATTTCTGTGCATTGCAACAGCTACACCGCGATCGCCAACCCGCCTGCCAAGCGTGGCGATTATGGCAACCCTCCACCCTTTGGGGGAGGGCTATGTCCAGCAGTGGACGTCTTTCAGCTGATATGATGATGATGACTTTAATTTTGTCACTTTGTTTGTGGTAAGCTGTCTTGTAGGAGTAGCTCTTGAACATTTCACAAGTGTGCTATGGTAAGCACCAAATAAATTTGCAATAAAGTTCATTGCCCTTTCCTTACTTTCTCTTCGTAGGTACCAGGACAATTATTATGAATCCATTTTCATTATTAGAAAAAGAAAAGAACAATAGAAAACATTTATTCGACACAGACACAACACAACAGCAACAAACACACAGTAAAAAAAAAAAAAAAAAAAAAAATGAAACAATTAAAATTGAAAATAAAAGATAATGGTAAAATTGTGCTGGACACACTGTTCATACCGAAAGGGTCACCATCTCAGCATCTGCTGGGCGTCAGACACCCAACGCTGGTTTTCAGTTGGATCACTATAGATGTCGATGCAGGATAACTTTTCGTCATTATTTCTGGTTTCGGAATTAAGTAAGTCAATAAATGTATGTGGGTCAATGACCGTTATTGCACGTTTGTCGGGTGTCGACCATCTACACTAATATTATAAAGAGGAAAAATTTTGTTATTACGTGTGTGTATGTTTGTAATGAATAAACTCAAAAACTACTAGACCTATTTGAAAAATTCTTTCAACAATGGATAGCTACATTATCAGCGAGTAACATAAGCTATATTTGTACCCGGAAACTGCGTGACGTCCGCTAGTATCAAATATGAAACAAGGAAGAATTGAAATACGATCAAGCTCCGAATATAAAACTCTAAACACTTCCGGATTTGATCACAAAACAACTTAATTCCTGATAACAGAATCACTTAATTTTAAATACATACCACTAGCTCATACGAAACTACAATTTCATAGTCACGATACAACTAAAATGTACCCAAAATTTCAACTAACACAGTCCGACATTGTCGCTTACTGTGAATGCGGCCTTATAACCCTTAATTGCGCGCAGAATTAGCTGCGCGCGGTATAATAATGCGCAGGTGTAATAATACGCACGTGTAATTGTGCGCACATGTGGGTAATATGGCGCAAATGTTGATAATACTGCGTGGCACTGTAAACACGTTCTTCATATACTGTATACATGTGTATGCAAGATATTTGGACTGGGGTATCTTTTTCTAATGTAGATAGGGCAAAAGAAACTACATCTGTCAAAATTTCAGAAAACGATTTTATTTTAAAAGCTAGGTGGTTTTGCTAATTCACTATAGAGAAGTTGCAATAGTTGGTAATAGTATAACGGGTTCGTACTGAAAAAGAGGCATTTTGCTTAGTATGAAGACCTCAGGGTCAGCCTGAAATGGCTTCTGAGCCCATTCACGCTGGATTTTTTCTTCTTCTCTATATCGTCCATGCCCCAGAGGTAGCCTCCGTTGTTCATCCGTCTGTCCATCAGCGGGCTCGTGAATCATACTATTGTAGTATCTTCAAAGTTCCAAAATACAACAAATAATAAATATAGAAATGAAAGGGGCAAGCATTATTTTTAGATTTACGATACGGAACTCGCAATTAGCCGTTTTTTTACACGTTTATAATAGAGAAGGCAAACTTCAATCTATAACACAGGAAATAAACCTCGAACCATTACATAATAAAAATACTCAGCAAAATAATTAATTTTAATTCCGTGTTGTACAACCAGCCTTGCCTCTGCAGCGAAGAGTTAGTGACCTGGCTATATTGTATAATGCGAGTACCGAGTACCGTCAAGCTACGAGCTCTTTCTCTGCTACCTATTACTTATTATTTTCATGGATACCAGTAAATTGTTCAAGTTTCTTGTATTATTCTCAGTAATTTTGTACAGCCTGTAGTGTTTTCACGTATATTGTAGCTACTTATAAATTAACGTTTGGCCTTCTTGACTTGACCCAAAAAGGGTTACTATTTTCTATTTCTGAGTGTTATTTAAAGCAAGATTTATTTATTTTAACTTTATGTAGGTACAGTAGTGGTACATATGAAGACTTACTGCTAAAGCATACTCTAATCTCTACCAGTCAACCTTTAGGTTTAAAAATACACTATTATTTTATACTTCGTAGTGTTTTTTTTTACTTGGAAGTCGGTGGTATTTTTTTGGAAAAAAAGTTTTTAATTTTTTAATGAAACCCCATACCTAATAAGGTGTTGTTTGGTGTGAGGACTTTCCAGTGATGGCTGGGAAGTCCTTGTTCAGGATCCAGTAACTGGATGACATTTTTTTACAGCTATTTTTTATTTAAAAAATTTTTTTAAATTTTATTTAAAAATTCAGTCTACTTAACCGATTTTGATGAAATTTCAATGGAAAATCGGAAATCCTTTCACATAAAATAAATCAAATCGGTGCATAAATGTCGGAGTTATTAGGAAACAAAAATACAAAAAAAATATACAACCAAATTGAGAACCTCCTTTTTTGAATTCGGTTCATAAAAAATAAATGATTTCATCAGTATTATAAATATGTACTACTTGCAACGCCAATTTCCCTCACTGTGAGGTATAAACATTATTTCATACAATCACAAAGACACCCATACATGATCTCATGCTTTTTGACATAGGAGTAGACAGAAAATACCGAACGCCAAATGATTTAAAAGAAGAAAGACAAAATTTTTTCAGAAAATAACACGCTTTGAGTAGTACATATTTAGATCATAATGCAAAAGTTAAAATATTATTACCCAAAACCAACTTCCTTATGGTAACATTATAGAGCCCATTTCCCTTATCCTCCCTTTAAACTCCTCGCACAAAATTTGATGTGCATTACAAAAAACCTATTCCCCCCTTTTAACAACATCTTCCCCCATTACTTTATTTTTATAATCCGCATTCATTCACAAAATTTAAGAGAAAACACACTTTTTTCACGAGGTAAGTGGGTACAGTCTTAAAAACAATCCTAACTAATATTAAATATGGGAAAATGAGTGTGTCATGACTTAATCGCTGAACCGATTTTGATGAATTTTGGTGCAGAAATAGACGAAACCCTAAAGTTATAGGCTATTTATTTGTGAAATCTATACTAATACGGAGAAAAGCTAGTTTTACATAAGTGTTATTATAATTAGTGGATTTGAAAAGTAATTGTGAAAATAATAAGAACCATAATATATCTTGGGGTGTGGACAACAATGAATCCACCATATTTTAGGTACCAGCATCATGTGCAATCAATATTCTTGATAAATTTAATTTCGCTGACAATCTGTTTGTCTATTATAGTGGTTCCCAACCTGAGGTCCGCGGACCACTGGTGGTCCGCCAGAGATGAAATATGGTCCGCAAAAGATTTAAAATTTCAATCATTTTACCTCAAAAATGTCATTGATGCAAACTAATTCCAGATTTCTGTTAGAAATGTTGTACTTTATATGACAATTCTCTTTACTTTTGATTTCAAAATTAGTTATGCTACAAGTGAATATCTATAATTCTATATGATATAAGCTTACTTTGAGATTAACGAAGCTTAATTTTCTTCTTAATTTATGGTCCCTGCTGACAATAGAGAAATCAAATAGGTCCCGGGTCAGATAAAGGTTGGGAGCCACTGGTCTATTAGATGAAGACTTTACCTTTGAATCTACTATTACGTTGCTAAGAAACACCTGCGATACCTGAATAACTGAAACAGTACTTAAAAAAGTCTAGAAAACGAATTGGAGAATGAATTCCCCAATTGATTTTCTAAGCACGGCGCGACAATGCGACGACATTTTATACAAAGCGCGAAAAAGGCAATTAATTTGAATAAAAAATGGTCGTTGGATTATTGCATCGTGCCTGTTTGCAAGAGCCTTAACCCAAAAATAATTAACTTTACACAAATCTGCGCTGTCGACTGTACCGAGCCAACTTTGCCCAACTTTTCACTTACAAAGTTTACTTATTGTTACGATACAATGTTCCCCTTTATTTAATACAGTTTCTTTCACTGTTTGTCTAATAAAAACTTATGTAATTTTATTAGCATAATATTTGCTTGGAGTTGGCGCGTGCGACGCATTTACCGAATGTTTCAGCGCTTAGTTTGCATAACGTTGTTTAGCGTGTGCTGTGTGTTTAATAAATAAGTTTGTATTTGTGTGGGTAAAGATTTGGATGTGGTTGTGTAATATTGGTTTTTGGTGTCATTCGGTCCTAAATTCTCATTAGAATGGCAGTTACAAAAATCGGTTATTTTCTTTAAACTCAAGTCATTCTATAAATTCCTCTATTATTCGGATTTCAAAGAAAACTAGCATAATGTGACTGTGCTATTTGCGTTTATCTCTACTTAATCCTTTGTGGAATAGCCATGATGCTACATATGACACAAAATCATGCACTTAAAAGGTCATCAATAACACATCGATTCACTCCCATTAACACATAAAACAACCATCCGATCGACACCAAATTCCCACACAGTTCTACAATTAATTCGAAACCACACAAATTAACATTCACAGGTATAAACACACACACACGGTGTATAGGGAACACACCTACACACGCAGTGTAGCGAGAGGACAGCCACAATGCAGCCACAAACGCTCGGCCTACTAAAACTCCTGTTGGACTAAAAGGGTGACTGTTATACAACGCATGCTAACTTATGGTGCAAGTTATGGGAGTTTGTGCATTCTGAATTGTTTTGGTGGTGTTTAGATAATGTTTTAAAGTACCGAAGTGTTTCCTGAACTAGTTCCAGCAAGCATTTTTTACTCAAAAAGTATGTTAAACTGTTAAAGTGCTAGTGAGCTGGGCACCATCCCATCACTACCATTGAATATCGTAAGAGGTGACTAAGGGACTCACCGGAGAATGGGTAGCAGCATTCTATGTGCATTGCAACAGCTAAACCCCCCCCATACACTAGGGGGAGGCCTATGTCCAGCAGTGGACGTATTTTGGCTGATATGATGAGCTCGGCACATTGTTCGCCGAATGGATAACTGGTGGGTCTGAAAGAATCTGGAGTGGCGACCGCGTGCCAGATGCAGAAGAAATAGGTAGGCCTCTCCCCGAGGTGAACTGATGACCTGGTGAGGGTTTTTAGAGTTCTATGGATAGAGCATGTGATCAGTCGATGCGGTAAAGCTTCGTGGAGGCATATGTCCAGCAATATTTTGGCTGAAATCATGATGACGATGTTTTTTTCCCTGAGATAGTGGGTCTCATGCCACTTTTAACGCTATAAGGTCTGCGTAGACTTTAACGTGTAGAAAGTGAACTGTTCATTAATGACACCAATATTATAAAGGCGACATTTTGTGAGTGCGTGTGTGTGTGTGTGTGTGTATGTTTGTTACTTTTTCACGCGCAAACGGCTGGACCAATTCTGATAAAATTTGGTATGCAAGAAGCTGACACCCTGGATTAACACATAGGCTACTTTTTAAATATATATTAACTACGCCCCACGTGGTTTATCAGATACTCCTATGTTTGTACTAAATCTGCGCAGACGAAGGCGCGAGCGAAGTGCTAGTTAAAAATAAAACAAAGTAATATTCTAGCCAGGAATAAGTTACCTCTTCGTGCAGTTTATGACACAGCAGTTTAAAAACGGGCAACGAGCCAATTTATTGGAAAGTCCATACGTTTAGTTTAACATAATTCCCCACTAGAATAATTTTATTGAGCTAGTATCAGTATGGTAACAGGTACCTAATGGTTTTATAAGATGACTAGCTTTATGCAGCAACTTCGCCTGCGCGAAAGTCGGAATTATCTCTCATTGGCGTAAAGTATTCTACTTCTCGGTCATAATCTACCCATGTTTTTTTTTTTTTTTTTTTTTTTTTTTT
>NDFZ01005440.1:311614-521059 GCA_002192655.3 Mamestra configurata | reverse complement strand
TTTTTTTTTTTTTTTTTTTTTTTTATTCAATATGGGTTTGCTCTAGTCTAGGTCATAGATGACAGAGACAAAGTCGACGAAATTTTGTCAACATCCTTTCAGTGTTTGTGGTTTGATTGATTATGAATACAAATACAAAATACAGATTATCTAATATATAAAATAAGAAGGATTTGAAGAAAGACCTGACTGAATTTTGTAGACTGCCGATTTTTTTTTAACAAGTCAGTATATACGGTGTTTCTGAAGTGCGTGGTCATATTCAAGGGTGATGTTGGGTAGCTTATGTAGAATTATTATAATTATAGATATTAATCAATTAAAAATAATATTATCAAGATCTTATTTGATTATTTTTTTAATTAAATAATAATTTAAAAAAAAATTCAAGGATTTAATTTATTTATATTATTTGTTTTATTTTATAATATAATTATTTTAAAATTAATTATGATAAAATTTTTGGTCAACAAAGCTATTTGGTATGCAGGCTGCTAACTTGCAACTACTTTTAAACAATGTTGTGAGTGTGCTGAGTAAACAATTATTGTACACCACACTCGTAAGTATGTCATAAGCTTAAAAAGATATAATGCACACATTATAAATAAATATTGGCAGTGCAGTGGAAAAAAGTAATATTTTTGCCTGTATACCAAATAGCTTTGTTGACTGTACCTACATTAAGGAAAAAGTATCAACACTTAAGAAATGTGAACTTTTTTTTTCAAGCATTCTGTTTGGTGACATCAAATCTGATTGTACTAAAGTAAATGCCACCAACTGTAACAAATTGCTTGAAAAGTCATATCTTCGGAACTTTGTTTTTATCGATTATCGATTATTATCGATTTTTTTTAAGTTTTTTTTTGTTTTGCCTTTACTCCCTTACTGTACATCAGCTATCCAATGACATCCTTAAATATGACCACGCACTTTTTGAACACCCTGTATTAACGGCAATTTTCTGTCTAATAACACAGAAATAATTAAAGTTCCCAACAACCATACTAAAAATAAATCATCAACTTTCAACTCTAAACTTAATGACACCGCTCATCCCGGATACCACACAGCCAGATATAGGTCACTCGCTCACTAAATGAGCACCGACTAATGAAGGCAAATCTTAGAGTGGGCTGTACATGATGTTCCTCCTCTATACAGGCTGTGCGCATAATTTGATTGAGTTACAACTTTGCCCAACTTACAAGTTTGATGAAACTCGATTAATAATTTCGTAGCAACATTGTGTTGCTCCTACCGGCTCAAGTGTTGGACTAGACAGAGGGAAAACTTGGGACTTGAAACTCCACAAACAAAGAGAGTGAGATTTTCGGTTAGGTTTACCTTTGAGTCTGAAATCTTTTAATACTCTGTGAACCAAAGTTTAAGTAATTTTGTTTAGTAACAAAGACATTAAATTTATACTATCAATAGACAGGACATAACGAACAAAATCGTAATCCGATACTTATGTCCTAGTGGACAAAAGTCGCTGTCTAATGTGACACCCTGCTTGTCAAGTCGTATTTGTGTCCATCAAAAGAAAAACATTTGCTAAGAAAATATGCCGAGTTGCTCATTACGCTATTGCAAATCTCGTTATGGTAAAACGACTGGACCTACTTTCGGTTTATTTTCGTAAATATTGTTTTTATTTACTCAGTAATAAATTAGAATTCAATAATTTTCATAAATAGTTCTAGAACATTTCCATGTTTGCTATTCAAAGCTAGATGGCGTTACTGAGGCATGGGATCACAGTTATTCTGTGACATTTCTTCTGATAGCCTCTCTATTGTATCTTTAAATCTCTTTGTTTAGTAACGTCTCGAAAACTGTTGCAGAAGTTAGAATCAACATGGATGCAAAATACTTCTTTGCTATTAAAAAATAAAATGTACTTATTAATGTAACACAATGTGGTAATAACAAGAGTAGCAGTGGTCTGATAGTTACACGCTGTATTCGTGATTAATATTATACAAGCAAGTGACAAGTACAAAAGACAAAGTCAAAACTTTTGAATTGTCAAAGTGAGTCCGTCAAAAACATGAAGCTATTTGCACGTTCCAAAGCGTAGATCTCTATGGAGAAGAACGTGCATGAAACTCCACGAACACTCTTTTACAAAACACAAACAAACCGTAGCTAAGTTTATTTAGAATCTTGACTGACATGTGTAACTGGGATTATTTACACAGGCCAGTACTTATATATATGCGACCTCCAATACTTATCTTCTCAAATAACGTTCAGTAATAATTTAGTTTAATATTGCAGATTCCGTCAAACAATTTTAAATTAATAAACACCGTATTTAAAACGACGTAAATTATTACATCCGGGTCAAACTTGCCCTGCCTTAAGTAATAATTAATTTTCTGATCGTGTCCAATATTGCCCATTGTGTGAACAAGACACAATCTTCAATAACAAATGTTTTCGTTTTATAGTCAAATATTATTTCGAAAGTTTTCGTTTAATAGTCAAATATTATTTCGAAATTAACGAAAACGTCTCTAAGTATTCGAGAAAATTCCCGGAAAATGAAACGAAAGGTTCCAAGTTAGGCAACGATTCCGGGAAGTGGCTTCAGCAAGCTCGATTCCGAAGAAATAAATTAATATTAATTTGCTGTAGGTAACTAGGCTACTTACAATGTTTAACATTAAACGAACTTGCATAATTTCGATGACTATATCAAGTTGTATTGTTAGGACTTATTTGTTTGACCTTTTTCCCACTTTACGAAATGATTGCACAAGAATGCTTGCGCAATCTTACCCGGCGATGTTGATTTGCTATTTGCCAGTAGGTCACTTCTTAGAGAAGTTGTAGCTGCAGAGTCCTAAAGAGGCTTACTGAAGTGTCTTTCACGTCAACACTAAAGGTACCATGAAAGTTCAAACCTTGGTAAGATTAGTTAGGTTATTTAGGCATGCAATATTGGAAAATTTTGATAATTAAAAAAAAAAAAAAAAAAAATTCTTAAGTTTTGGAAACGAGCACCTGATATCGTGTGTACTTTTAGTTCGATCTCCACCCTTTATACTATTGTCATAAATCTTCTTCTACAACATAGGCACGTTTACAAATTAAAAAAAATAAATATTAAAATACACGCGTTTTACTCATCATCCTGCCTAGCCTTTTCCCAATTATATTGGGGTCGGCTTCCAGTCAACAGTCGTGACTAATCAAATATCCAGATTTTCTCTAATAATTTCATGCAACTAGTCCCTGCATTAGACGATAGATTATCCGTCACTTATATCTTATATCAGCCTTGACTATGGTTAATCTGACTGCAAAACCTACCGGATATTGGACGGATTAATATTATACTCGTACAAGCTCTTTTAATGAATCCAAAACTACCTTTATAATACAAGAGACTAATCTCCCCATAAAATTTAAAACCCCACCTCATTTTACCTGTTTACTATCAAAATATCGCCACTATCAAGCACCAATAAGTTTTTATGGACTCTAAAAACCGTTTAATATGTCGTTCACGTTTGGTTACCGGGAGCAACTCATCCGGCCCTGGATGCGAGCCAAACTCATCCGCACTCTGAGAACTACTTAGTATAGTCTATATATCATGGCAAAGGAATTGTTTGGGTGAAATATTATAGGAATTATTGTCGTGCAGTTTAAGGGTAAGGTACAGTCACATTGTGTCAATGTAGGGTACCGTTCGAATGCCAGGGTTGCGGAATTTTTTCGAAAGAGTCACCGCGGCCCTGGAACGCAAAGGGCTTTAGAAGGAACACGGATGAGTTTTAGTCAGCAAGAGTCTGACACGCCCTTCCGCTCCACCCAGAGCGGTAGAAGTCATTTGATGATTTCCCATTCTTTAAAAAGGGGGTAACGTTTCTTCTTATGCAGAGAAGGAACTAATTTAGGTAACAAACCTCGGTATTTTCAGACTTCATAATATATGGTGGACATCATTTAAATCTATGTCAGACCGAAACGTACCTGGAACAGAAAAGAAAAAGTATTTTATTATATTGCCACAGAACTGGCATTCATGCAAATGATTAACTTAATTTAAAATTCCTTTACGATAGAATTCGTTGTACTTAAATTATGTTAGTAAAGATAAAC
The DNA here is from genome assembly GCA_002192655.3 of Mamestra configurata. NCBI lineage: Eukaryota > Metazoa > Arthropoda > Insecta > Lepidoptera > Noctuidae > Mamestra > Mamestra configurata. The sequence continues at coordinate 516,940 of NDFZ01005440.1, read as the reverse complement.
ATAGAACTGATTAACAAATGAATGAAAAAGGAGAAATAAGAGGGCCACTTATTCTACTAATTTTCAAGCAATGTTCACATTCGTATCTCAATCGTAATCTGTCACAAAGCCTCAAATTCCATACATTTTGACAGATTGCATCATCATCCTCATCATCTGCCTAGCCTTTTTCCAATTATATTGAGGTCGGTTTGCAGTCTTACCGAATTCAGCTAAATACCAGTATTTTACGCAGAGCGGCTGCCTACCAGACCTCCACAACCCATGAACTGGGTAACACGGTACTCTTTGGTGAGACTGGTGTCAGATTTGCTGGCTTCTGACTATCCGTAACGACTGCCAAAGATCTACAAATGACAACCGGGGCCAACAGCTTAACGTGGTTTCCGAGACATGGAAGAGTCTCGGTATGTTAAGATGGTCACCCATTCACAGACCAACCTCGGCAAGTGTTGCTGAACCTTGAAGATTGACCCATGCGGCTGTTATAATTTAGCCACGAGCTCCTCACATTTTTGACAGATTGCGACTGACATCTTTGACATCTTCTTCTTGATGGGAAATCATTAAAATATTCCTCCCGTTCTAAGCAGAGTCAGAGGGAGTGTCTGACTTTTAATAACTAAAAAACAACGGTTACTTCAAATGCACTTTGCGATCCAAAGCCAGTAACTCATTTATTTTATTATTTTAGGAAAACTTACAGCTAAACAAATACAGTAACTAAAAGTTTAAACAAAATATGGCCAATATTACAAGTTTCCACATGTATCACTTGAAACAGAAAATTGACAAAAAAAGTAAATCTATACATATAACTCAAAAAAGAAGAAAAAAAACCAAATAAAAGCTTTCGTGAACTATTTACGCTCGAAGAAGCTATTACTTAAAATTTCTTCAAATTAGCCACGCAAGTATTGAAAAATTCCATAATCATTCGAACAATCCCGTAATCCCTGGCAGGCACTGGCCTTAGTGAGCCCCGTCTTCTATGCATGTCTTTTCAATGGTTTTCGGAAGCCTTTCACAAAGAGTTAGTTCTCCCTTAACCTTACATCAAAAACCCGTTCCAGAATTCAAATAACAATCCTAATCCGAACAAGTCTAAACTTGGAAAGATATCTCCTTTTACTGTAACATCAACAAGCGAAATAACTCAAACATGTCGTAATAAATCCCGTATGTCTCTTTCAAACTTTGAATTACTTCTCTATTGAAAATCACCAGAGATCGGGAACTTCACAATTCGTCCGATTCAGCGACGAACTTAGTCTGCGTTCGCGGGTACAGTTCTTTAGTAGTCAACTTTGGACGTATGCGAGTGTATGGCAGATTGCAGGAAAATTTAGTGGCTTGTAAAGTTTAGAGTATTGATTTATGTGGGTTTTAATCGGATTTGGATTTGGACTTTTATAGTTGTGCGACACTGAAGAGATTTTTCCATGCCTCAGAAAGTTTTTTTGGAGATCTTTTAGAGTCTTTACAAGTGGTCCAAAGCCAGCAAATCTAAAACCAGTTACAACTTAGGTGGTGGAGATCAGATAGGCAATCGCTCCATATAAAATACTAGCTTTTGCCAGCGACTTCGTGCGCACATATCCAGGTTTTCCCATTCCCGTAAAAATATCGGGAAATCCTCTCTTAGCGCTTCCAAGGAACCTACATGCCAAATTTCAGCTTTCTACGACCAACAGTAGTTTCGGCTGTGCGTTATCTATCAGTCACTCAGTCAGTCAGTAGCGGAAGAATTTTAATTAGGATTGATTGGTACTCAGCTGATCCTAACATAATTGGGGAAAGGCTAGGCAAGTAGAATATGGGTACATACAATATAATGAATTTGATATATCCATGATACACTCACACAAAGACTGACACTATTATTAAATAGTAAATTCCTGTCAAATAAGATTTTACTACACAAGGAACGTTATACTGCATAAGACCTTTTTTTTTCTAGTCTAGGTTGGATGGAGCGAGCTTACCCAGAAGAAGCCTGTTCACTCTAATTTTGAAAAGATTAGGGTTGTATGCGTTCGGAAACACACGCAGGCAGAGAGTTCCACTCCTTTGCTGTGCGCATTATAAAAGACCTTTAATACAAATGAAAACATAACTATGTATGTTGGCGAACACAAAAATGTGCAAAATGGCAAACTCCATACGATTATAAAATAAGTCGAGAGATTGTAAACTCTCGATATATCAAACCACTACAACCAATCAAAGCACTAGTCAACAATTTATCCGTATTCGTGTGATAGTAAAACTGGAAACAAGGCTCGCATTGGTTTGTTCAGATGTGAGCTCACACCAACAAAGACCAAGTCTCCAATTAAACTATCACACCAAAACAGATAAATAATTGTAGACCAGCGTGCTGATAGGTCGCCAGTTTATGTCAGTCCACAATTTCGACAGAACACAAGATATTCGTATAATTGTAGAACAAATGTTCACTTGACAATTTATCGAGAGTTTACAATCTCTATCTCGATATTTTGTAATCTTACATTGTTTGCAATTTTTCGGTGACATATGTATTTATTACAACTTCATGCAAGATACATGTACAAAGGCAGACTTAATGCCTTAGGCATTCTCTACCATTCAATTATGGGTGGTGCAACTCTGCGGGTACAATTCTTTTATAACCACTTCACTAACAAAGAGAGCCTACATCCCATATTGCAGGCTCAAAACAAAACGCCCAAAAAGATACCTCCCAATACCCTGAACGGAGCCTAATAAAAAAGCGATACAAAACACACATGGGAACAAGGCCATCGAAACTGGAACCTCTATGGCCCCATCTCACTTCCACAAACTCTTCGCACCTCAAGCCATCAGAACTCTTAACTCAATCAAAAGTTCAAAAGAAAACACCCTTACAACGTAACCCGGACTAGTGGTGGCCATAAAACATAAACGTACCACTACACGACCATAAAATGTACAAAAAAACACGTGAGTCAGTCAAAAATTCAGCACATCTCTACGACTTGTAATGGTGGGTTCAGATGTTGCGATTGGACCTTTAGTTTATAGTTGCATGAGAGTGCTTGAAATCAAAATCTTATAACAAAGAACTTTATGTTAAGTTTTGATAAGAATATGGCACTGAGCGTCAAAAAGTTATCTCTCAGCTCAGCAATTTAAAAAATGAGAGATAAACGTAACTTATACAAGGGATCTCAAGGCATGCCTAAGAATAATAACAGTAGATTAGGTATATTTACAAAACCAAGAAATAAAAATCACACAATCAGTTCATATTATTAACAAAAATCTACAATCACCTTCAAGATTTTCGTAGGCTAGTTAGCTCAAAACAAAACGTCAACAGTAAACTCCTGCATAATAAAACACACAAAACCTTTACAAAGGCACGTGCCAACCAACCAACAAAAATGTTGCCCTATAATTCAGAGCAACCGGCTGACAGTCGCCTACCGTGTCCCATCTGAACCCAGACTCTTGCGGACCGTAAAACCGAATGACCGACGTTTCGTGAATTTTTACGACGTATCTGAAAGCAGCGAGTGTGCACTGCGTATATTTAATATTAAACACGCACTGTCATGGCTCGTACTATGTTTTTAATATATTCTGTTGAAAAAGCCTGAAAATAAGAGTGGAATTGTGTAATGATGTCTGTTAAATGGGGTGGTTTTTAAATTTAAATCTACTCGGGGTTTTTTATGATGATTGATATTTATTAGAGTTAGCCATCATAAAAACGGAGTGTTATTTATTCTATTGTTTAGTCGACACTGTGTTAAAATAAAATAAAAATGTTCATATTAATTGACACAGGTATGTTGTGTACAAAGTTTTAATTTTTTTCTCACACTTTTCAAGGAGTGACATTTAAAATACTGATGTTCAGCTGAATCCGGTTTGGAAAAAGGCAGATGATATGAATTACGAAGGAGAGACACCAAGTGTCATCAAGTGTAACCGTAAAGTGAGATTGGCTGTGCCTAACTCACTTTATCTTGCTGGTATAGTCAGGCTTAAAAAGTCGTACAAGCACACGAAAGGTTCCGTACCTTAGTCCTCACGACTCTTTTATTATTGTTAGTCGTTATAGTGGCAATAGAAATACACACTATGTATAAAATTCAACTGTCTTTCTTTTAACGCTCATGAGATACAACCCGCTCACATATAGACGAACAGTGGAAGCTTATTAATAGGGTTCCGTTAGCTACACCTTGGTTACGAACCCCTAAAAAACGAGAAAAGAGTTCTTAAATCACTAGACCGCGTACATAAAGTAGGCACTAAAGTTTAGTACTACTACTAACACTAAAGAAAACTACAAAACGAAACCTCTACGCAGAACCATGAAAGGGTCTCGCATACTAAAAAACACACTCCAATTTATTTCACTAACAGTAAATAAAACCAGCTATAACGTAAAACAAATAACAAAATTTCACATTACAATTAAAAACAAATCTAGAAAATCTCGATCCCCAAACGCAATTACTGCATTGCTTTTACAAATTAGAATTCAGCATTAACAGAAGAAACACAGATCCCCTTTGTAAGACTAACACTATCTGCAGGTGGGGGTGATAAAAAGGAGAAAAGTCCAACTGTAAAAATACAAGGCAAAAAATCGAGAACTTCAGTCCGTAGTACGGTGGAACGTGCTTAAAAAACAGAACCAGATTTTTTTGCTTCACTATTTTCGCCTTTGTACTGTGAACTTATAAAGGTTTTGTTGTTATTAAAACACTTTGATGTTAGTTTTAAAGTGCTTTTCTGAAAATTCATTCGAGGGATTCGATCGGTTAAGCAGCGCCGCTTTTTATATAACAGAAAACATTATTCCGATTCAAGTTATTCTATAAATGACAAAAAAGTTATGACGTCTACAGAAATACAATAAAGTCGGCATAGTAAAATTATATGCGCGAGAAATAATACTCTGCGATAACCAAGTCGTTTCCACAGCGTGGCATTTATGGCTATTGCAATGTGAATACTGTTTATGTATCAATACATGAGAATTGGCATACCTAAGTAAATACATGATATTTATATAAATCTCTTATCTCTAAATATTGTAAGACAAAGTCGCTGTCTATTTCTGGCTGCTAACTACTGCTAACTTCTTATTAAACACAACTTCTTATTTTAATACGGTTTTTCAATAACAGAAAGAGCAATAGATGAGGAACTCTGAGCTGCTTATCAAATGATTGCTTATCAATCGATTTAAATTGTATACAAGATCTCATTAAAATAGATTGACAAATTTTAACACAGCGTTCAGTACGTCTAACCAAAGATATCCAATCAAAAAAACACTGATTAAAGTGATTTTATTTTGTCCTAAAATAATAAATTGCTTGCACACTAGAATAAACACATCCATTATGGGTAGGCACTTCACGTTTTCACGCGTGCCTGCACATTTGTAGTATCGGAATTACACACATCAACATAACAACCAAATCTAGAACAGTTATTAAAATAATTTCAACCCCAGCAACAAAATGGTTTCACAGAACTCTTAAATTCCACATTATTGTCTGAGATTTTTAAAACGGCGTCTGTTTAATCGCGCCTTCGCGTGTTGTTGCCAGTACTTGCCAGCTGCTGGGCAAGACAAACGGCCCACCGGAGACGTTTTACACAATACCCCGCCTCGTTATCTTGGTTAAATTTTACAATTTTATTGTTAACCTTATTTTATTGCGGAGAAAAATTAATAGAATTTTTAACAATAAAAATTGAAGTTGATTTTCGGTGAGTTTTGGGAATTTTTACTTTAAGCAATGTCACATCTCATCGTCACGTCTACCAGCGATAACGATTGTATAAAAAAACCGAAAGTATTATTATCATTAATTATATATTATTCTTTCCTTAATTTAATTAAGTATACTTGTAAATTATTTTTTTAAATATTTCAATAAAAAGATTAACATAAAAAATATAAAATAGCATTTTGTGCCCACCAGTTACAGGAACACGGTCCAAGCTACCGACGGTTAGGGTTCCAGAGAGAGGAACCTTCTAAAAATCGCGTCGTGTCCAGAAGTACCACTTTCTGAATCAAGCCCTTGATCCAGCTGCCTATCGAAAGCCTCCTCAAAGTCCAATTCATTTATTTCAACTAGACCATTAAAAGGCACTTTTGAACGTCAAATTTACAGTTTAAAATTAAAATATAAGTGACTCTAGTTGTCCATTCGCAAAAAGTAGATTCTTATGGAGAAGAACGGACAAGAAACTCTATAGTTACTCTTTTCAAATATATTCCTAATGTAATAATATTCCTAAAGTGTTGGTCGCGGCTCGTGGCTATTAAACCTATCTTGGCTGACACGACTATCGGTACAATGATTGCTGAGTTCACATCCCACATGTCGACCTCGCGAGCCAAGCCAAGATACTTGATTTGCTTGTCTTTCTCGGCTTTCACGAGGATCTCGTCATGTTCTTAGCAATGGACAAAAACGTAAAATTGTCAATTGCCGATTGATCGCCTCGGTTGCGCATAACATGTGGCACATCTTAGAGTGCAACACAGGAGTGATTGGACGTCAACATGAAAATATAAATGCAAGTACTGATAATAAAACTTTTTAGCAAAACAAGAAAACAGTACAATACAAGTATATAAACAATCTAGAAGATGCAAGCAAGAGAAATAACAATCGACATAATCAATTTTCATCGAATCCCAAAACCAAAAAAATCGACCACACAATTTCCTGAAACATAGCGATATTAATATTATCACCCCATTAAAATCCCTGTACATGTTATCCCATGAAGGATCAAGACAAGCCTTGCTAACAACCCCTTTGGTACCGGAGGGTATAACCCTCACGCACTGAGAAAACAATGGGAGGAGGAAGGTACACAATGCATTCATTGAGGACATCTCTAGCGAACCGTGTAGCTTCTATGTTATGAACACACACAGGTTGTGTTATGTTATGTTTATGTGGGACAACAGCTGGGGTTGTGGGATCTTTGCTTTTAAATTAAGATTGGTGTGGGTGGCTCTTACTTTTATTAATTGGCTAAGAGAGTATAGTCCTGGCGGTGCGGTGGTGGCAACTGGCAATTTCTGTTTTGGAAACGAATGAACCGATTTCAATGAAACTGTATAACTGGGGTTGTGGGATCTTTGCTTTTAAATTAAGATTGGTGTGGGTGGCTCTTACTTTTATTAATTGGCTAAGAGTGTATAGTCCTGGCGGTGCGGTGGTGGCAACTGGCAATTTCTGTTTTGGAAACGAATGAACCGATTTCAATGAAACTGTATAACTTTTCTCCATTATAAAAAAAAATGAAAATTGTTTATTGCCAGATTAACATCCGAATAGATGTATAAACACATACAGATATCAATCAATAATGGTCCAATTCAACATGAATTGATGAAGATTTTAATGGCATGGCAAATGCAAACTAGGCATATGGTAGGACTGCCACCATTTATGAAGAGGACTGTTGTCCCAGTGTCGCACCGCAGCCACCAAGGACTCGGCGGAGCAATGGCTGCTGAATACTCAGTCTAGGATTGTTTTACACGAAGTGACTGCTCATCTGACGTCCACAACTTAAAAGTCTTGAAATTCTGTTGGAATGGTCAAAATCAGCTTTGTCAATTCTCTATTGACATACTATATATACAAAAATAAAATAGCCTATAAACCAAAGATACAATGAACAGACAAGATAATGCCAAAATATTTTTTTTTTTTTGAAACTTTGCCCCACTCTAGGAATTTCTCCTGTATCGTGGGTGCATTTACAAACATACAAAGTCACATAAAAAAACAGTCAGACCCTATGTTAATGCTATGTTAAAATGGAGTGTGTTACCCTTATCTATATCTCATCATCATCATATAAGCCGAAAGACGTCCACTGCTGGACATAGGCCTCCTCCAAGTGTCGCCACAACAACCGGTCCTGTGCGTTTCGGTTTTTTTTTTCTTTTCTTTTTTAAACATACAAGGTCACATACACAAACAGCCAGACCCGGAACAACTATCTGTAGGCCATACAAATAATTGTTCCGCGCGGGAATCGAACCCGCGACACGCAGCGCAGCAGTCAATCGCTCAACCACTGCGCCAACCGTGCTGTCAAAATGTATAATTGCCGAATGGCAGACTTGGAAATTAAATTCAGAACCTAACCTTGGCAGCCGCAGTGGCAGCTTAAATTAACTCATGCTTGAAATTAATCTAGAGAAAATAATTTAACGCCCACATAAGGCTTTTACTAACAAAGAGAAACTCTACGAAATCTGAATACCTATAAATGCCTACAGAAGTGACATTTACCTTATTAATCAGATGATTAAAGTCACTCAAGTTTGAATGCTTTGCAAGGCAACATGGCTTCTAATAAACATGTTTATTCAAAACTTTTCTTGAACCTATTGTTAAAAATTCTATCGTAGGCCATAAAAGAATTCTATTTCTTTGACCCAAGACTTTTTTGTTTAAAAAGTACCTTTTTTTGTGATGTTTTGCTCTTGAATCTAGTCTAGGTCAGAGATGACAGAGACAAAGTCGACGATGGAGCGAACTTACACGGCCTGTTCACTCTAATTTTGAAGAGATTAGGGTTGTATGCGTTCGGAAACACAGACGCAGGCAGAGAGTTACAAAAACACAACACAACATAATGTTACGCGGCAGAATTAATGTCGGGTACCTTAAGTTACTACTAGCGCTATCTAGTATCGAGTAGCAGAACTAGTAGGGTCAAGTACCTTCTAGACATTTCTTTGCCAGAACATTCTACACTTCTGTTCATTCTATCTGGTCAGTCGGCAGCGGTAGTTACGAGTACATTCCAGATGTTTCGAGAATAGAAGTTTCTAGAACTAACTGTCCTATATAAGGAGTGCGTAGTCCGCGACCGAGTCATGAGGCCCGCCGCGACGTCCCCGTCAAAATCCGTCCCGACCCTTGCCTGTCCCGAGCCTGTAGTCTTAAATTCGCCCCTAAATAATAATTCCAGTTCGATCCAGCCCGTCCCTAGCTGTCCTCTCCCCAGCGACGCCCTAAGCCGAGGCCCGTACCCCACAGGGGGTGCCCTTAGCGTGTAGTCGCTTAGTTTGTAAGTTTTTTATAAGCCCTGGCTGGAGGCTTTAATATTATATTAAGGCCACCACAGGCNAAAAAAAAAAAAAAAAAAAGCGACCGACTCAGTATTGGATTTGCGATACAAGCGATTACTTCGGAAGCGATCTTCAAGTGCGAATAAAGTGATCAGTAGTGAACTTGTATTTAATAATTAGTGAGTTTAAAGTTGTAATTAGTGTTTTTAAATTAAAGTGTCATTTTGGTTATTTGATCGGCTGTTTTTATTGTCACGAACCCCAAGCTCGTAACAATAATTATTACAAAAAGTTTTTTGGATTTTAATAAAATTTTATTGAAGTCATTGTAGATGGAGGAAGAAAGATAATATCGAATTATGTTATTCCAAATAATTCTTATGACACACAAAACATGCCCTCTAGGTAGGACATGCTGGACTTATAAAGGCCAAAATACTAATTTAACAAGTCAAAGTGTATGCATGTTATTTCTATAACACAATGGTATTAGTTATACTGGGTCAAATGTAACTAGGGAAACTTTACAGTAGCTAGGTACGGGACCGACACCGCTACTAAGTTTAAATTAAAAGTTTTTTTCATTAATATTCTGTTTTGAAATGTTGTCATTAGACAGCCATAACGTTTGCAGAGTTACTACATAGGGTGAATTTTGAAACTGTGCGTATATGGCCAGATCCGTAACCATGAGCAATATCGAAAAACACTGAAAGAAGGTCTCAAGCCCGATTTTGATGAAAACTAAAACTGCCTCGTTGAGTTTTTGAAAAATCGGTATACCTTCGGTTTGAAATGAGAGCTTTTCTTTAGTTTTCTATGTGTTATTGCTTCCACGAATTTGATCCTCAATCAAAATGGATGCAGCTGAATACCAGTATTTTACTATCCGTAACGCCATCTCTAAACCTCGTCGAGGCGATCGGCGGCGGCGACCAATCGCGGTCGGCCCTGGTTAAATTCATGGTCCGGAGCGAGAAGGCTTGGGAAGCGGTCAACTCCTTCTGCGAAGCAGTCATGCTAGCGAAGCAGGAGGCGGGCCGTGCGAGGGAAGACAAGGCCTTCGCCACCACCGCTACAGAAGAAGACGGCCCAGGCGTCGGTCGGGTAGGCGCGTGCCTACGGACGGCGAGCGTTGGGTGGCTCGCTGTCCGATCACCATCAGGCCCGGGTCAATGGTGCGTTGTATTCCCCGCGCGCGACTTAAAGAGATGTCAGCATAGAAGACGGGGCCCGCTAGGGCCATAGCCTGCCAGGGTTTTAGTCAGTAAGAGTATGACACGCCCTTCCACTCCACGATATTCCGTCCTTAAAAAAAGGCTCGGAGGAATCTCTTAAAATTTTAAAATGATCACCCATCGACGGACCAACCTCGGCAAGTTTTGCTTAACCTTGTACGTCGACCCGTATGGCTATTATTATTTAGCCATGAGCTCCTCATTATATTTCTACACATATTACATTTATTTGAAGCCTACTCTGCAAAATCGTTGTTCATCTCAGAAGTAACTCACGTCCCATATTTCTCGCCATCTCACTAGCCCACATTATTACAAGCCTAGTGTACTAGATTGTATCTAAACTTAATAAACAATAATTACAGAACGGCTAAGGGACGCTGTGTGGCAAGAACTTGGCACCAAAGGTAATCTTCGTCAAGTTTAAACTAAGTTTAATGTAAACTGTCGAGGTTTCACGGATTAGCGGTTAACAGTCGGTAAACCCCATCAGGGCCGATGGCACAGAGTAAGGAGGTAAATAGTGGGTTAAGAGCGGTTTTAGAGCTAGGCGATTCCCGCACTGGGTTTAAGATTCTAAAAGCCTTAGGTCCGCTTGTACAAACTAATAGAATAGAATACTCTTTAGAATATACTTTATTGTACACCAAATATAGAACTACCAGTCGGATTTGGAAAATTGTTTTTGTATATGATAGCCACATTTATGAGGAATGCTATAGGCTATACGGTAACGGGAAATTCCTACGGGAAAGTGAACACGGGGTATGCGCGTGCGAAGACACGAGCTAAAGCTAGAACTAATATAAAGCTGAAGAGTTTGTTTGAACGCGCTAATCTCTGGAACTACCAGTCGGATTTCGATAATTATTTTTATTTATTTATTTATTTATTAAAACTTTATGCACAAGTAAAAACACTGTACAAAGGCGGACTTAATGCCTTAGGCATTTTCTACCAGTCGACCTTAGGGTGGTGCAGAGACAACATGGCAGGTGCAACTTAAACTAAAAAAAAAAAAAAAACTGAAAATAGAGAGAAGTAAAATAAAATAAAATTATAAATACATAGATACATACATACACTTAAACAAAGTTATTAAGAAAAAACGAATCCAACGAATTAACGCTGTGATGATTCTACCAACTTCTTGCGAATGTGCTCACGTGCCTTCACCTTAAAGGACAACCGACTTGTTGCCGTCCTGATGCCGTCCTTATTTTTGTATATGATAGCCACATTCATGTGAAAAGCTATAGGCTATACGGGAACAGGATAGAACGGAATATCACGGGTTAAAGCTAGTTATTTGAGTACAATGGCGGTCTTATCGGTGACAGAATAGAATAGAATACAAAACATTTATTCGATCAGCTCGGATACTACTTACATACCTTTGTATAAGTGATAGTTCTTATAACTCAACAGACAGATGTGTTGCTGGGGAGTTTGTTGCGCCACTTCTTCTTCCCAGCTAAAACACTAGGAAGTGGTGACGGGCGGGCGTTTTGGGGGACTGTCTTTATGTAGAACTTTGACGTTCAAAAAGTGCTGGCACTCAGCCTAATTTGAATAAATGACTTTTGAATTTTGAATTTTGATACAGACACAACACAACAGCAACAAAACACAAAGTAAAAAAGAGAACAATCATAAGACGTAACAATTATCTAGCAAAATGTTGCTGAGCGTGCCTATACCGAAAGGGTTACCATCTCAGCATTTGCTGGGCGTCAGACACCACCAGACATCCTTTGAATAAACTTACCCAGAATAAATTATGTATGAAATATTTGTCATTAAACCTCATGCTAGCAACCAACTCTGAGTTAAAATATTACCCTGGTATAAACCGGCTTTAGACTGCCAAATTATTTTGAAATTCGAAGACGAAATTCAAAGAAACATTCTCATTCACTTATGAAACAAATGATCAAATTATTTCTATTTGGCTCGTATTTCTATTTCTGTGTTTCTCGAAATTGAATTAGATGTTCTCGGAAAACTCATTCACTTTCTATTTAAAAGTGTGGTTTATGTACTCGTACATTTTTCTTTGTAATTTAATATAGAAATATAACTAAGTGAATTCTTCTTGTGTCAATTGAAGATATTCAAATACCAAAGATTCAGAGGAACCTTCTGTTACAATTTTTCTTTTAAGTCACTTCTTTATTTTTAACGAATTATAATGTACAAGTAACAACTAAATACAACTAGACTAATAATCGCGAAATTATGTACAAACGCGTATAAAAATAAAATAAATCATTGGGCATCAAAAAATTCATCCACATCGCTGTCAAGAGCAAAAGTGCCCAGAACACTGACAGCATTGCCGCGTTGTATGGCAATGCTGATCCTTTGGCCGAAGAAAAGCCCAGCTCTCTGGTCACGTGAACAGTCGACGAGTTGTTTGCTGATGTCCCGAAAGACTCGGTGAGCACACTTCTTTATGGGTGTCTGAGTTTAGGTGTCCTCTCTCCAAAGTCACTTTGTAGGCTTTACTAATACAGCATCATCATCTCCCTGCCCATACGTCTTCTCCTTCCATTATCTCCCGTCAACCGTCACGCGACCACTGCCTCTCTTTTCTTTCAACTTTTTATGTGTTTAAAACTTAATGCAAATTTAGGCCGCTGATATCGGTACCGTTCAATAAAAAGGCTAGGCAGCCAATTAAACGGCTCATTAACCCAGCTGGCTGGGACACATAAATATTTAGTACCTGGATGAAAGAGCTTTTCCCGGTTTTTTTTTCGGTAAACGTTTTCTAAAAATGAAAAATGAATCGTTGGAGCCGTTTCTGAAATTTAGATTACACATATATGTCACCGGAAAGTTGTAGACTCCGTAAAATTGTAATAAATCTTTATTAGGTTTTTATTTCTCGATACATTATGAAATAATCATTTTTTATACAATAAATCCTTTTCAAATTCAATAGTTTACAATTTCACGCGATATTTTACAATCTTACGGCGTTTACAATTTTCCGGTGACGTATATATACACAGGAATTGCTCGTTTAAAGGTATTAGATATATGGATGTAAGAATATTGATTTAATTCAAGAAACAGTCTCGTCCAGTTTCACATTCCATGTTAAATACTAAAACATCCAAATTCTAGACATACACTGTCAGTTACTCTGTGGCAGACTAGTTTATTCTACTTCTAACTCACGTTTGAAATCACAGGTACGATACACAGGTACCGAGATTAGTACGCCTGTCCTAAGGGTATTACTGCTTGTTATTATAGAAATAAGTTCACTGGCTTTATCGTACAAAGGGTATTTCGGACAGTCAGACTGTGGTATAAACAGGCTGCCTACCTATTTGATTTAGTAGAGCGATTTGTTGCATTACTTTGAACTCGCAGTACTTTGAAGATCTGAAGAACTGATCCGCTGGTCTCGCGGTTGCAAGCGCGACTGCCGAGCGTGGAGTTCTGGGTTCGTTTCCCAGGTCGGGGAAAAAGTGTCATTGGGCTTTTCCAATAGGAATTTATCTGTGACAGCCCGGAGTTTGGAAGTTGGTGGTGTGACACTCCCATGCTTCGGAAAGCACGTTAAGCCGTTGGTCCTGCGCCAGATCTCTTCGGTCGTGTCGGGTTGCCGTCCCATCGGAATATGAGAGTGATGGAAGAGGGAGTGCACCTGTGTTTGCGCACACGCTTGTTCACTATAATATGTCCCGCGCCGATGGCTAGTCTCGGTTGAGAGTGGCCGCCATGGCCGAAATCGGTCAGGAGGACTATATACTTTGAAGATAGAAATAAGGATGAATGTAAATATTGTTAACGTAAATGTTTATATTATATAATATGAACTCATTGGAGTTAGTGGTTGTTGCACTTGTTTGAGGGACGTAGTGAACTGGAAATTATGTCAGGAAGGAAAAGAAGCCTTACCCAGGAGAGGGTGCTTCTAGAATGGTGAAGTAGATACATTTTACCACTGTCAATGTTGATTAATTTATTAAAAAGAGTTGGTAGAAGATATGTGCTATTTATTATTTTTATCAGCAGGCATACTTTGAGTCTTCCACTTAACCACACAATTTATTTTCTGTATTTTTATTGGTTAACTGGACCCACATTAAATGTAAAAAAAACATTATTTAAAGCTACCAGTGGATACAGTCGAGCGCAAAATTGATAAGTCAAAATAAAATAAATCAGATTTTTTTTTTTAATCCGATTTAATCGTTTAACAAAATGTAAAATAAGTAGGTGCCCGCAACTTCATCCGAATATAATTATATTATCGCAATATTAAGTTCCCCTCCCATTTCCCCCCTTAAAATAAACATTTCCAAAAAGCCTTTCTTAGCGGATACTTCTAGCCTTAGTAGTTTTACCTGTGCGTAGATACCAGTCAGGACCAATGATTTTGAAAGTACCTATAGGTAGATTGTACAGTAGGTACACCTCATAAAAGGACACTTCACAGGACAAATATCTACAACTTGTTATAATAATGAATACTTTCATTTATTTATTTGTTTATTTAAACTGTATGTACAATAGTGGTACATGGGCGGACTTAATGCATCAAGGCATTCTCTACCAGTCAACCTTTGGGTTAAAAAGACTACACTGTGGTAGGTTAACAACAAATTAAAATAAAATTTAAAAATAGAATTTTGTTTCGGAAAGATTCATTATTTTAATTAGTCTAAATCTTTTCAGACGCAATCACCATAGTAATTCCAGCTGATCGAAAATGTTTTTCAAAAATAGAACTCTAAAAGGGTCATAGACAAAAAAACCTATTTTCATTATCCGAGTTCCAAAGTAATGTCATTTAAAAGTTTAAAGTGTCATCGTTTTAAAGGCAGATCGAGTGATAGTACTTTTTTGAAAAGCTATTAAAATAACTTTTTTTCAGAATCAGCGCTGTCTCTCTGTCTATCTATGTTCCAGTTTATGACATGGCTTTTGCTTAAATATTTGAGATAAATTTAAATTTCTCTCATTTTGGAGACATTTTAAATATCTATGACACTTGATGTTGGTAATGTTACTTAAATAATATGAGATCATGAAAACATTTTTTCAAACTTACATCTAAAATAATAAAATATTTTTAGACCTAACGATCGAAAATACATTAACGATGACAGGTTGTCAATCCGTCTTTTCCAATTATTTTAAAAGCTTCTAACCCCCAAATGACCGGCAATTAGTTGGAGGTTACTATAAATTAATGCATTTTAATAATGTCACTGTCGAACCTAAATCACAGTGACAAATTATATATACCTACTACTAGCTACTAGCTCGATCCGGCCCGGTCTGCAAAAGTCAAATATCGATACTATTTGCAGGAAATTTTTGAAAATTTTCAGCAAATTGATAGTGTAAACTTTAACTAAACTGTAAATTTGACGTTCAAAAGTGCCTTTTAAGGGTCTAGTTGAAATAAATGAATTGACTTTGACTTACAATTGTAACCATTTTTATCTTTTCCAAATGTCGAACGACATTCATAATCAGTTGTGTTTATACCCGACTGCGGCAAAGCCGAAATAAAGGATTGTATTTTTTTTTTTATGATGCGGTCATTCCGTCAATTATGAATTATTTTTATTTACATAATACCATGAATGTATGTACATAACTATCTTAAAACTATTAACATCTACTAAACCTAAGTATGTACATACACAAAAAAAAAATATAATGCCTGTGGGTTGCTCATGCGCCCACAACATGCTGGCCCTCAATATTAAGCCCCTATTCTCAAACCCACGAGTAACACGTAGAAACATTTCGATGAATCTAAAACCTAACAGCTTCAAAACAAAACACGTTTCCGAGCTTTCAATAGGAATCCTAACAAAAACATTCCTGCGAAACCTGAACAATTCTAACGCGAACGAAAACATTGAAAAACAAATTGAAATCGCAACAAACTACAGCAGAATCAAATACACTCGAACTCTCGCCTTCAAAGTGACTGCACCCATTTTAATTTGGAGAAAATTCTCGAAAACAATACCAACCAAAATGTATAGCAGTGTTTGCAAAAGATCAGGACGAATCATTTTGTTGAACAACTTTTGGTTTTCACTAGAAAATTTCTTCACAGAGTTTGGAACAAATATCTTCGACGGACTCGATTCATTATACGTCTTTCAGTCGGGGAAAGTAATTCAAACTTGCCTCCATCGAACATTCGTCGGAGAGACGAACTTTTCTTCCATTCTCTGGGAACAGTTTCAAGGTACATCAAGTCACGATTAACTTGCCCTGGATTTAGAACTAATCTAGATGTAGATTCGGTTTTCGTTCATTCTCAGTTATTGTTTTAATGGTCCACTGAAACTAGACTCCTTGTCAGTGTTTCTATGTATTCTTTTCCTTATTCTATTTGGATCGGTTTCCGAAAAACTAAACTTTGCACGTGTCGGATGGGTTCTCGGAATAACTTGGGAGTTCGGAAGCTCCTTGCGGAACTTTTATTTGGTGACTTTAATAGAATTGATATTAACCTGACAAGTACATTCTCGTTCATGATAATGGGTGTGCCACTCACCATTACTCTGGAGTATTTGAGAATATGATACCACAATAAGGGTGCGTTATTAATATGTAAGTTATAAGACCAGTCGAAAATACATTTGCCACAATTGACAACTGTGTAAAAAAAGATTTTATCGTTATTATATTTTATTGTATTTCTCATAATAAGTTCAGGACAAACATTTATAAAAACGAGTGGACAATTGAATCCCTCCATCGCACAGAGTAATCTCTTACAGGCAACTTTTGGATGATGAACGTTAAAAATATATTTATAAACAGAATAAACAAAAACCAAAATCTGAAAAACACAACATGCATTTATTATTTCGATAAAAACAAAAGCAAAATCCACTAAAACGAGCAAGCAAGATTCGAATTTCAAATCCAAAATACCAAAAATACTCCAACATTTTACCAGCCAGAGTCATAACTCCAATAGACTCTTTAAACTCCCATAAAAAGACACTGCCACACATCGGGACGATGCCAAAAGATTTATCGGCAAGTACCCCACATATAAAAGTATTAACATTCACGCCATGTCAACACAGGCTTATGTGAGAAGTTTGGTCTAAATAGCACCTGCCACATTTCACTTTGTTTGAAAATTGTCAAAAGTTTTCGACACTTGTACCCAGGAAGTTTTCGTATGTGCTCTAAAAGCGACATGAAGTTCGACGGTGTTACTAATGTGGTGCTGGCTGACGTATTGAATGAACTTATGTGTATTTATTTGAATAAGCCATACTTCCTTATATGCATATGGTGGCTAAGAAAAGTAACGCTTTGGGTGGCACGGTGGCTGAGAGGTTGCGTCAAAAGTTTAGGCACATCGTCGTACTAATAAAATCAAAATAATAGCCACTTGCAATATATTCAACAATGCCCTCAGCAATATGACTGCAACAATCCACCAATAAATAATTTTACTCATTTGCAAAACACATTCTATCAAAATAATTTAGCGAAATAACTGACCCGCAGTTACTCAAACCATTACCCAAATCCATTAAACATAAAATATCTCTATCCGCACCAGATTTCATGTAAACACATTCCGTTCATGCTCTAATTTGGCAAAGACAATAAATCCATTGCGGCCATTTGTCAAAGTAAGCCACTGGTCAAAATGCTGGCTCACCATAAGTTGTAAGTCAAAATAATGGCTGGCCACGTCGGCCACATTGGCCACCAAGGCCGGTTACCCAGAATAGCCACATTACTCAACTTTAACAGTTAATGTAGATATCCACCATCCACCTCTTTAGTGGTGGGGTCCACTTAAGAGGATTGCAAGTTCTGCTGCAACAAATTTATGTTTGCACGTAAATTCTAAAGTCGTAAATTTTTTGAACATTTATTGCAACCACAATAGGTAAGTTTAATGTTTGGTGTTGGCGATAAAATTATTCTAGGTAAATTCTAAGTCAAGTTTACAAAGCGGCCAGAATCCTAGAAATCCACTTTGACGTGAAAAATCATATATAAATCATGTCATATATAAATAGCCTAGACAGAAGTCCCACTTCAGAGCCAAGGCCTTCCTCTCTTCCTTTCATCCCTTCCGGGTTTTGGGCCAGTGTGGTCCAAACCTATCGGCGTCAAGCTCGTCCCGTTTTAATTAAATCGTACTGGATAACTGACGATGGACCAACGTTGATGATAAAAACACTAATGATTATATTTCTACAAGCATACAAAACGATGTTCTACAATCATTCCCTCGACGAAACGCTTTCAATTACAAAAGCAAAAATAAACGGTTCAAGATCAAACAAGAAACATGTTGTCATCCAAGCTCGCACGCTAAGCAGAAACACATTTTAAAGTCTAACAAGGTACATAATAAAATTGGAGAAAACAACTCTAAAACAACAACAATAAAGTACAAAATTTAATTTTCTTCACGTTTGTAAAAATTGTGATCCTGGCCCCGCCTTGCAAACGAAATGAATATTTGATATGCCTTCCCCCTACTTTATGTTTTAGCTGGGAACAGATAACTATTATTTTTAAATAATATAAACAACAGATGGTGCTGCATTTACGCTGTTTTAGAATATTAGTAAGGTTGTATTTCTTTGTAGACAGATTTATTTGGGCCGTTAAGAATACGTTGAAATTACAGGAGCAGAGATTTTGCTAAGTGTTTTTCTGCTTGACTTATGGACTTTAGATGAATGTAACCTTTGATTGGTAACTTTACGAGGTCACCTTGGGTTCTATAGACAAAGTTATCAGCGATAACTGCATGAATGAATGCTTATTTGAAAGATTGTACTATGGTAGGCGCAAAATAAATTTGCAATCGCGGTCATTAATCCACCTTCATTTATTGACATTTTCAATTCAGAAACGGAAAGAAAGTAACATTTCTAGTAATGAAAAACGAATCATTATTTGTTTTTCGGGTACCTACGGAGATATAAATATCAAGAAAACCTTCCCCTTTCAATGTATTTTATTGCAAATTTAGCTGGCGCCTACCATAAAATAGTAGAATTACTAAAAAGAAAATCAGTGGAAAAATAAAGAATGTTGGCTAGATGCAAATTCAGTAAGACCAACTTGCGAGTTTTTATGATACATTTTAAAACGCTAATAACTCCATAATTTTTTTTTCCATTTTGATGAGTCCACGTAACACTTTTGTTTTTTTTTTTAAGGATGGGAAATCATCAAATGACTTCTTCCGCTCTGGTTGGAGCGGAAGGGCGTATCAGACTCTTACTGACTAAAACCCATCCGTGTTCCTTCTAAAGCCCTTTGCGTTCCAGGGTCGCGGTGACTCTTTCGAACAAATTCCGCAACCCTGGCAGGTCCACGTTACTGCGACACTATCTAAGTTGCATTAAGTCGCACGTTTATGCATCATAAATTATTTTCCTTCTAACTTTGTTCACATGCTCGTAATAACTACTTTAATACTATGCTTAAGGACCTTACTCGCCAGTGGCGCCAATAGGTGAGCAATCGAACACGATAGCCTCCATTGCTTAGTCTAAAGTAATCTTATTACTATAAGACTCACCCCACACAATAATAACTCTTAAACACTCAACACACTATAAAGTATCATGGAAATCCAATTTTAAGAACGTACCTTTATAACGTGACAACAGAGACAATGATAAAATTATGCTCGACGAATCAGACGAGGTATCCCATGGGAACAGTAAGAGCTGCAGACGAGAAGCGAATCCCGAATTAATTACTATCCAAAGCGATGCAAACACAGAATTCCTTATCTTTCTAATCTGATGCAGAAGACTAAAATGGCTCCAAATGGAAGACTACTTGGCTACTAGAAGCTTCGTCTCTCAAAGGTAATTTTAAGTTAAATATTTTAAGAGCAATCCACTTTTAAACCAAACTGTCAGATTTTGAATACTAAGATAGGTTATCTCATCAAAATTGCAAAGCTCCGACTAGAGGTTAAAACGATCAAGCGGCAATGTTCGATTTAATCTCGACTACTTTCAAACCCAAGGGAAAAGTCGTGAACACAACATATTAAACATTCACCTGAATACTAAAGAAATCCAATTAACTCGGCTGATTCAATTCACGAAATAAGCGTCCAAAACACTCCACATTATTTTTATTTCGCTCTCAAAAGTTCATTCTTTTATTCCCGGGAGGCTACAGATCCGAAAATTCAAAGAAACACAAACAATTTGAAATATCTAAGAGAATTTCTATACAGAAAAACTCGTAAAGTTACTAGCCCATAAAACACAGTGCTGCAGTCTCTGGAATAATCTAGATTTGTAAGAGAAAATAAAGCCCTATTTTCGGGTGCTTGTTTCAGATGTATACCAGACATTAGGGCAGTCAGACGTTTTGAGGACGTTACTTTTTCTCAGATCGATAAAGTACTAAGTGGACCTCATTCTGGTCTGTCCAATGTGTGATCATTTGGTTTTTATAAGGTTGAGCTAAAAGGAATTTCCTTTTTACGGGCAGTCGTTTAGAGACTAACTGTCCTATATCAGGCTAATGGACTGAGGATGTGAAGAAAATTAAATCGTTATGGAAAAACAAGTTAGATAGGTGACAAGAAAATATTCATATAAGCTTTATGCTACGTTCGAATCTAGCTGGCAATTGAATAACTTTGTCTTTTTTAAAAACTTACTGATTATTTTTTATTTGTATTGAAATATAATTTTTATCATATTTTTTTTTTTTTTTAATTTGAATATGGACCTTGTATGGTCTGCAATGAAGAATATTATTATTTCCTTTATTCATTTGTATATACATATAAATTACATTTTTAAATATTAAAATACAGAGATATAAAAATATTTAAAAATATAAAAAATAGTAGCCCACCGGTATCGGGAACAGGGTCCAAGCTACCGGTGGTCAGGGCCCCTGAGAGAGGAACCTCCTAACTATGCGCGCCGTGTCCAGGAGTACTGCTTTCTGGATCAAGCCCTTGATCCAGCTGCCCAACGAGAGCCTCTTTAGATGTTGGTCGAGGCTCTTGGCAATTATGCCATTGGCCGTCACGACTATCGGCACAATGACTGCTGTGTTCACATCATATTATTATTATAACATCAGTAATTTGTTTAAAAAATACCATTTCACTAAGTAAAACAATAGTTAGAGACACTGTCTTTCAAAAGAACCACACCCATCAACATAATGTCCTAAAAAAATCAGCATCAATATACCTAAATACGATCAATAATATACTTGTTAACTAAAAAAGTTACAGAGCTCCTATTGAATTCACATCCACAAAGCGAACTAGACGCGGTTCATATGAATCATTCAGCAGTTAGCGTTGCATCTGCAGTATAAAGCGTCTTAGTATAAATCCGGTCCCGTATACCTTCAAGCATTATTCGTAAAATGTTCAAAACAGCTTATTTCATAACGTTTAAGCTCACAGCACCGTATTAACAATTCTCTCCCGACTCGAGAAGCAATATTTACGGGTCGTGAGCGCTGCTGCAGATTAAGTGCGTATATAATAGCATGACTCTTCCTCAGAACCTGCTTGCGATGAAAAAACATGATACATCTTTACCAACTTAACTCACGTAACCCCAAAACTTAAACGCACTTGAAATTCGACCTTTTTGCCCTTGAAAAAAGATCGCGACGAATATTTTTTGACAGCAAATTACCCAGTTGTGAAGTATAAAGGGGAGATTTTCGGAGTACCTTTGGTAGCAAGCGATCAATATAAAGGAGAGTGCTTGTCAAATGATAAGCTTGTGCGTAGAGGTTTTAAATATGTACTTAAGGTTTTTACACAGTTCATAAACATGTGGGAGATTATAACAAGTATCATTGAGAGTGATTTTAAGGAACTTTGTCGTTATAATAATGTGGTTGTATAAATATTATTCTTAACTACCTACTGTGTTATTTCTACATATATTTTAGGTAGTGTAAGTGCTAAGGAGTGCAGAGATAGTTGGAGTAAACTAGAGGAGACCTATACCCAGTCTGGGGTTCCAGCATCAAACAACACAAATTAATATTTAAATAATCTGCATTTAATTAATATAACATTTTCTATATTCCAAGTAAAATTGTTATTTAAGGTTGTTGGTAATAAATGGATTGTTATTATTATTAAGTGCTAAGGAAAACCTTAAAGGCCCAAGTTAATTTTGTGCTTACACAATGACGAAGAGAGACACTAAATTAGTGTGACTTTTAAATGCATTTTGCTTCTGAAGTTTAATTATAAGTTAAAAAATAATCGAAATGCACATAAACAAAAATAAAGATGGTCGGTGACCATCAAATCGGGGTCGGATATAATATTTACTTTATATCAAATTTCGAAACGGCTGGTTGACACTTCCCGTGACCCAAGAGCTGGCTTTTACTTTGGCCAGAGGCTAAGTATTGCCATTCAACGTGGCAATGCCGCCAGCCTCTCTCAGACGATTTGTTTGATATGTCGTTTATTTGTAAATATTTGTTTTTATCGTTAACTTGTAAACAGATATAAATAAATTCCTTCTATTTGTCAGATAGTGGGTCATCAGTCATCACATAGTATATATCCAATTATTTTTGATATTCACCAAGATCCCTATTCATACAGACCCAATATTAGTAGCAAATATTTAAATTTTTAGGGTTCCGCTCCCAAAGGGTAAAACGGGACCCTATTACTAAGGCTCCGCTGTCCATCTGTCACCAGGCTGTATCTCATGAACCGTGATAGTTAGACAATTGAAATATTCACAGATGATGTTCCTATTTCTGTTGCCGCTACAACAACAAATACTAAAAAAACAGAATAAAATAAATATTTAAGGGGGCTCCCATACAATAGACATGATTTTTTTGCCGTTTTTTATAGAAGCCTTCGTACGTGAATCCAACTCGCACTTGGGGAGTTTTTTAAGGGAATAAATATTATGACCATCAGAAAATACTTCGATACCCCAAGCTTAGATACCAAAAATATATACTTAACACCAAAATTAAGCCTAAAAAAATAATAGTTCTAACCAAATATAGTAAATGATCACCAAATTTTTGCGAGCATAGGTTACCCGGAACTCAACTATTTACACTTCTGGACACATCTATTGGCCCACCTTAGAGTTTAGGTTTCGATGGCCCCTACCGAAATATGATTGCTAGATTGAACAAAAACTGTTGATGCAGTTTTAAACCTGTAACCTGTAACCTGTGTGTTTTTTACCATCTTTTTCGATCGTATTGTTTTAAATTTGAATTCAGAATACCATACGACATGGAGCTACGCCTAACAAGTCGGATATGCGCCTTGTTAAAGGCAATTGATTTTTGAATAAAAAACATGTTTTATCAAATAAAGGTTTAATTTAATAACGCGTGTTGCCTCCATGGGCATCTACCACAGCTCTCATACGATTAGGCATAGAGTTTATCAACCGCTCTATGCAATTTTGAGGGATCATCTCCCATTCCTCTTCTATGGCAGTTTTCAACTCCTGCATCGTCTGGGCAACTGGCTGACGAGCCCTAACACGTCTTTTTAGCTCGTCCCACATGTGCTCAATGGGGTTCATGTCTGGGCTTCTGGCTGGCCAGTCCATAACTGTGATGTTCACATCCCGAAGATATTCCCTGACGATGCCGGCCGCATGGGCTCTTGCATTATCATGCATAAAAAGGAAATTTGGGCCCACATAGTCCGCGTATGGTATCACGTGAGGTTCTAAGCACTCACGAATGTACCTTTCAGCATTTAATGTTGGCAGCCGTGGTCCTGTAACAACCTCAAGTTGAGTTTTGCCGCTCGCGGATATACCGCCCCAGACAGTCCATGAGCCACCGCCATAAGCAACCCTCTCTTCAAAGCAGCATTGTGCGAAACGCTCTCCCTTACGTCGGTAGACCTTCTTCCTTCCATCATTGCCATGTAACACAATTTTAGACTCATCAGAAAAGAGTACACGGCTCCAATCTTGCTGTGTCCAATTTAAATGACTGCGTGCGAAATGAAGGCGCGCTGTTCGGTGGGCTCGCGTTAGTTTGGGCCCATTAGCTGGCTTGTGTGGTACCATATCGCGTTCTTTTAACCTTCTCCGAACAGTTCGAGCGCTCACAGATACTCCGTGGAAGTCGCGAAGTTGGTTTTGTATCTCAATGGAGGTAAGGTGACGATTTCTCAAGCTGGTCGTCACGATGAATCGATCCTGCCTTTCAGTTGTGACCCGAGATCGTGGCCTTCCTTGGCGACGAACAAAGCCGCCAGTCTCTAGGTACCTCCGATAAACATTTCGGACCGCAGATCGACTTAAATTAAGTTGAGCACTCACGTTTCTTTGGCTGTGTCCGGCCTGAATAAGTGCCACAGCTTGGGCGGCGACTTCAGGTGAAGTATCCATAGATTATTGATAGAACCTCACCTTAATGTTAAGAATAAGTAATGTTTGTTGCAAAACCAAAGATATCAATCACTTTTTCAAGAATTAAATCCAAGTAAACCAATAAAACCAAGTTTTCTTAGTATTCGATTGTTTGATATCAACAAACAGGCTCCAAATTGTCTTTTGTTTCTTTAAATTCTGTGTTCGAAATTCAAAAAAAGACTATTGAATGAAATTGTGAATGTGCCAGGTTCAAAACTGCATAAAAACTTTTTGCTCGACCTAATATAAAATTTTAGCTAGGACCAAACGAAACTGAAAATACAAGGTGGGCCAATAGATGTGTCCAGAAGTATAGATTAGGTTAATTTCTTCTTTAAACAAAATGTGTAGGTTAGGTTAGGTTAAAACTTTTTGCGGAAGTCGCATACGTTCCCGCAATCCCCGGCGTAGGTGGGAGATGGAACACCGGGGTGGTTTTAGTCAGTAAGAGTCTGACAGACCCCTCCACCCACCCCAGGGTGGAGGATTTCCATGAGGATTTACCACCGATATCAAAAAAAAAAAAAAGGTTAAAACTGTGACCTCCTACGCACGAGCCGAGCGAGCAAAGCGAGCGGTACCGCGGCAGCGGCCGGCGAGTGCCAGAAACGACTTGCATTAATAGAAAAAAAGAGATTGTTTTTAGTAGGTTTGGCTATAATTTCATATTAAACTGCGGTTTTAATTTTGGTGATCATTTACTATTTTTGCCTGTGACATTTTATAATGCTTTACTTACATCTTTATCGTCTGTGGTAAGGCTAATGTTTGTCCTATTCGACCGAAGTACAACATCTGTCGACCAAGATCATTGAATCACGGCGACTGTTCCATTATTAACTACGCTGATAGACCTGTAGTGTACATATTATGTACATGTGTTGAGCCATGTACACGTGTTGAGCTATGTATATGTGTTGAGCTATGTACTTTCGTGGAGCTATTGAGGCAATTCCCTACATGTTAGCTAGCGTCACGGTTGAGTAGTCTTGGCACTATAGTAGGCGCCAGATAATCGTGGAATAACGGTCATTGACCCACCTACAATTATTGACATTTTTAATTTGAAAAACGGAATTAATGACACAAAGCTGTCCCGAATCATCATCTCTCGTGATCCTTAACATTGTCTAATAATGAAAAACGATTCATATTTAATTGTTCAGGTACCTATGAACAGTTATTAGGGAAAGGTCAATATACTTTATTCCACATTTATCTGGCGCATACTATAGTGGCATAATGCTGGTCGGAAATTAATTCGTTGATTTTTCACTTTATGTGATCTTATCGTGCCAGAGAGTTATCTGTGCCAGACAACCTCAGGGTAAAGTGATGTGGGAATAAAGTGAGGGTATTTTACGATTTGAAAATATTGCTTATATACAAGGTGTAACATAATAATAATAACATAAATAATAGTACAATACAACATACAATAAATTGCAATAACATGACAAAATATGCAAACTTAGACGCCGTGAATCATTTTATCGGCGTATGGTAGAACTGCCCTTTTTGATGAACAGGGTAGTTGTCCCAGTCTCGCACCGCGGCCACCAAGGAGTTAGCGGAGCAACGTATGGTGGAGCGCGTGGTGACAGAGCGGCTCCATAGCAGGGCCGGCCAGCCGGACAAGCGCCCTCGCAGAACATGGCGCTCGCGCTGCACCACCGAGGCAGCCGGAACATGGCGAGCCACGCGTCATTGTACTGCACTTGCATGTCGCTGAGTGCAGCTTTGGTGTAGTTAGCCCACAACTCGACTGTGTAGACGCTTGTGCAGTAAGTCATGAATTGAAATGAAATTGTTTCTTGCCAGATTAACATCCAAATAGCACACATAAATAAGAGTAAATAATAGAAAATAATGAAGAGCTGCGATTTCACAGCGTCACTACAGCGGCTAAACCGCCTCGCTAGCTAATGAAGAGCCGCGGTAATTATATCGAACAATTCAAATACTTTACGTTTGCAAATTATGCCAGCAGTATCTAACTTTCTGTTATTTTTTAGTTCTGTCCTTCACAAGAAAACTTTAATCATCAATTAATCCCACGATCATTAAGAAGCTCAAATAAACAGTGAATACTGGCAAGTCAATATAGTGACGGAGATATTTGAACCAAAGTAGTTAGGCAAATAAATACAAATCATTAATCTTAATGCAAACTTTTACGCCAAAACGTAAACAGTCCAAAGAGAATAAGATTATTAAAGGAAAGTACACAATTTCAAAGTCACACTTGACCATTTTTTGTTCCACAGTCCCTGGGTCCTTACAAAAATGTATGTCCTGGCAAGCTGCCCAGATTTCTGGAGAAATTCCAGTGACTCGAATTGGCATTTTGCTCGAATAACAAGAAACCTTGATAACGTTGGATTAGTCTTTCCAAGTCAAATATTTAATTGTATCTTTAATTAGTTTTTTTTTGTTGGCCTTCTTCGTTGGTGGAATAAATAAATAGGTTTTTGGTTCCAAGATTTCCCGGGATTATTCCCGGGGATTAGGGCCCCTAGTAACACGGTACAAAGGCAGGAAGATGATGATGATGATTGTAAAAGCAGAAATGTATGCTGCAAAACTCCTAATGAACACTACTTTGGGTGTACTCGTAGTATACGAGTTGGGGATGCACAGTATACGATTTATGGAGATAAACAATGTGCAAGAGGATTACTACTGTTATCTTTTATTATTTTGCTGATATTCTATTTTTAAATCTGAACATCAAACTACTTAAAATTAACATTAACATTAACAAATTACAATTAACATTAAGTAGTTATTTCAGATGATGCATTTTTAATATAGTTGAATTAAAAGTACTTAAAGTGAATGAGCATTAGTTTTATGTGGCGGGGATTTTTAATCTGTAACATTCGTGATTGTTCCCGCCATGAAACGTCAACATGTTTTTTGGTTTTTAATTTTGTTGAATGAAGTATTATGTTCGGTACAATATTTGCAACCGCACAGCTCAGCACTTTTGGCTGCGTGCATTTCCATGAATGCATGTATCGCAACTATCACCAGTACGTGTTCGACTACCAATCGCGTAACTCAAATCAAACCATCTTAGTGCCTTTTTAGCTTAGATTTACTATTTTATAATTATAATTGATTGTGGTGTTCAATATAGTTTTTAAACCATATTAGTTCGTATCATTCAACCAGTGATCGTAAACTTACTACCAAACCATAGCAACCAACTTAACCAAATAACAACCAATCCGAGAGTTAGTGCCAAACCACGCAGGCACTAAACTCTACATATTATGAAAAATATAACGAAGCATTGGAAACTGTACTACGCTTTATTTAACCTCCTAGCTCCTGAAGTTTTTACTACTAAAATCACGTGTGATAGAAAAGTATGTCCGACGAACACTGAATATTTCACAGACCAGATAAATTGGCAATAGGACAGGAGAATGATGACGATGAAACATTTCTACTGGTACGTAATAAACATACTTGACAAAGATAAAAAGGCACGTGAGCTTTGGTTACAGGCTTTTATTTAACTCGCCTTGTTTACATTAAAAAAAAATGTAAACGATTAGCCCCAACTAATTAAGCTGAAACTTTGCAAACACGTTGGGTTTGAATGATTATTAAGTATGGTGGACTCGCAAATATGGCAGAATAATTATTTTTTACGCATTGGGGGTGATATGGAAATCAAGTAAAGGGTTTGTTGAGTGGAATACGATGTTACGATGAGAAAGTGTGTTTATTAAAGTTAATCATTTGGTTTATTTTTGTTTCAGTCTGACAAGCAGAATGCCATGACTAGAAAACGACCGTGATATACTGCATACTTAACAGCAGAGCCAACTCCACAAATCCCAATTAAGTGTCAAAATGGGCCGGAACCTAAAATGGCGACGATGAGAAAAGAATTCTGCTAAGTTTTACTGCTTCAAATAGGCCTATAATATCTCATGCAGTAAGCGTATTCCAGGGCGATATTTATGAGGCAAAAATTATTGCAATCCCAAATCGGTAGAATTTAATAAATCCATATTTATGAATCAAATATAGGGAATATTTGATTCTACCGCCTAAGGGATATTAAAATACATCAAGTATGTACTTTTACTACCTAACCTTTTTCTTTAAGGCTAGGACATCATCAAATGACTGCTTCCATTCGGGGTGGAGCGGAAGGGCGTGTCAGACTCTTACTGACTAAAACCCATCCGTGTACCTTCTAAAGCCTTTTACGTTCCAGGGCCGCGGTGACTCTTTTGAACAGGGCCTGGTGGTGATCGGACAGCAAGCCACCCAACGCTCGCCGTCCGCAGGCCCGCGCCTACGGTGGCCGGGGATCGTTCTGCGGTACCCGACGCCCGGGCCGTCTTCTCCTGCAACGGCGTTTGGGGCGAAGGCTTTGTCTTTCCCTCCCGCGGTCTGCCTCCTCCTTCGCTAGCATTACTACATCGCAAAAGGAGGTGACCGCTTCCCTAGCCTCCTCGCCCCGGACCATGGATTAACCAGGGCCAGACGCGGACGGCCACCGCCACCGATCGCCTCGACGAGGACACGGCGGTTCTCAGCCCAAGCAGGGCAGACCTCCACCGTATGCTCCACCGTGTCCTCCGGGCAATCCTCACAGGTGCTGACACCCGGGCGTGTCCTCCCGCTGAATCCGAAACAGATACCTACCAAAACAGCCGTGTCCGGTGAGTACCTGCGTCAGGCGGAAGGTGAGGACGCCGTGGCACCTCTCCAGCCACTCCCCAAAGCCTTACCGCCGCAATTGTGGCGTGCCCATTTACTACCTAACCCAACACCCAGTTTTTGAAGTGAATCTTCTGTATGGGTGGTCAGACAAAAGCTATTGTCGGTGTTTTAGTGTATTTTATACGAAAATAGTACACCTCTGAATACCTGCAGTACTTTCTTTTCTTATATATTTTTAAATCCACCCGAAGGTTGCCTTTAAAAGATGGCTTTTAGCGATAGAGCCGTCCATTGTGTCACCCTATGTTGAATGATGTAATGTTTTTTATCTCCCTTTTCTATAACTTATATGGTTTACATAATAAAGAGTATTCTATTCTAGGTGGTTGAACAAAATAAGAGCAACCAATGCCACATTAGGCATCAAAGCGATTCAATTACTTAAATCAAAATATAAGTTTTAACCTATGGTGCCCGGATTTCGTTTTTGACCGAGACTCAGAAATTCAAACTCGAGGTTTGCCAAACAGCGATGAAGCATAGCATTTTAAAAATTAAACTCATCGATCGAATTCGCAACACCATAATACTATTCAAGACAGGCATCGTCGATGTTTGTAATTAATGTAACATTGGCCGAGCCACACTTACAGGATGCATCAAAATCGATGGGCCAGGATTGCCAAACAGTGGATGCCTGAGGAAGGGCGTGGTAACCGAGGAAGGCCAAAAAAAAGTGGTGTGATTGGGACTCGTTCCTGATTTATTAGCCGGAGAAGGCAAATTACAAAGTACTTCGGAAAACTATGGAGGAGATACTTACTCCGCAATGGGACAAAATAGGTTAAAAGAAAATCTTTTAGAAACCGGCATTTAAATCCATAAAAACAACAAAGAGAATGCTTACATAATTTAAGATAGCCACAACACTTAATCTCAAACAAGATGGCGTCTTTAGAAACAAAAAGAAGCGTCTTAAAAGCCGTCCATTATGGAAATTAATCTAAATTATAATACCATTAAGTAAAACAAATTAGGTTCTGTCGTGTCGTGTCGAAATGATAAAAAAGATACCTTCCCGTTATGACACATGGGATACTTAATTTCAAGTGCTCCGACGCACATAAAGAGCGAATTTAATCAAGCCGGCTTTGGGTAAGGCTTCAGTTGTAGCGGGGAGCAAAGACCTGTATTTTTAATGAACTTAAACGAGTATAGAACATTCAGAAGATTCTGGCGAGATTGCGTAATGCTTATTACATGAACTAGGTAGTGGAAATGCAAAAAAAATAAGAAGTTTGCTTATTATGCAGCAGTCTAACAAGACGGGAAAGAACACTTCGATTTTGGCCTCAAATATTTATTTCAAATTTGCAAGACAATGAATAACTAAATTACAAAATCAAAGACGTATTCCGTCTTTGGGCGCACATTTTGTGCTGTAGTATAATTTCAAAAGGTGATATATATTTTGCGGATTGTTTAAAAATAACTCTTTCACTCGTCAATCTCTTTACAACAGGATGCAAGTCTCCCGTCACTGCCAACGACATTGCTAGGGAAGACTCATTTAAGAAAAATTACATACTCAATATCCCACTTCAATCCCCCACTGGAGCCCTACACCAACCCGTTAGTCCTGTCCCTGATAGTCGAATCCAAATTGGGCCCGTCCCGACGCACGCCATTTTATTGTTTTTCCCGCTCTTTCCACGCTAGCGCCATGTTTTGTTCGACGTTCGTTTTTAGCCATTTTAATTACGTCACTACAAGAGTTTTTGAATTAAGAGTTCTTTTGGCGCGCAAAAGAGTTTTTAGGAGAATATTGAGATGAAATTGGCAAAGCAGTTATTTGACTTCATTTATCCTTACAAGTTGGCTTCTTCAATAACGTAACTTTTACTACCTCATCACCCACTCTCCCCAGCACTAGTCCTTCAAATCAACTAACAGCTGACAAAAAAAACGTTCTACTCGTTCCCCCTCCGTTTACCGTGTCCATCACTATTAAGGCCCACTAACACGACACATAAAACTACGCTGTAATGCATCACTCCCACAAAAAACTTGCTACAAGTCCCACAACTTTCCTGATCTATTTTGTTCAATGTTCGAAGTCACTTTGACAGATACTAAAGAGAACTTCTGTCGTAAATTTCGAGTTTCTACTACGAAAGTGTCAGTTAGTTTGTATGAAAAGAATAAGTTTTTACTCATATCATGAGGGACTCGGCTGAGGGTGTATTAATGTGATATAATGGATCGCAATTTTAGTATCAATTTTTTTTCCTGTAGGTGTTCATTATTGAATGTTAGGACAATTAAAGTGGTACCGGGTATAGGATAGAAATGATGGGGTGAATAAAAACAAAACTTTGATTGGAATTTTAACATTATTTAAATATTATTTGCAGCAATGAAGAACTCCCAATATTTTTAACAATTATTTTATATTTAAATAGACGCTTTGTGAGAAACAATTATTATGGTATTTATGTGAAAATCCCAATAAAAGTTTCGTTTTTATTCACCCCTGCATTTCTATCCACCCCGTTTTACGGTAATGGACAGACAACGCTATTTAGGAGTCTTGGAAAATATAAAATGCGTCTCGAAAGGTACGATCTGCTGAGATACAAGTATCTTCTGACCAAGAGAAATATAATTAAACTAGGTTTTGCCCACGACTTCGTACGCGCATATCCTGTTTTTTTTCCGTTCCCGTTAGAATTTTGGGAAATCCTCTCTCATTGTTCCCCTACGGAGTATAGGGAAGCTACATGCTAAACTTCAGCTTTCTGCGAGCAATTGTTTTGGCTGTACGTTGTTTGTCAGTCACTCACTGAGTAACGGAATAGTTTTATATATATTGATACTATTATATACATTGATAGAAGGTGATTATCGGTAGAGCGAAGATTTTTACTGTGGGCAGAACAAATGAATTGAATTTGTGAAGTTAGATAAGAGGGAGACGAAGGATTATTAAGAAAAAAAAAACAGACTAGTCCAGGCCCTCAGCGCTCTCCGCAGACGAATGTGGTAACCCTTTTAATAGTGAGCGATGCGCGGATACATGATCATACTTACGGAGATTGAAGACAAATCGAATGCGGCAAAATTTAGAAGGCGGTCAAATTTATTGAGGATAAGTACTTGTTATTGCAAATGTCTGTCACTGTGTTCTTGTTTCATCACTATTTAGAGTATTTTAAAAATCTTTGGTAGACCGTAGGCTCGCATCTGATTAATCAAATCAAAGGTCTTAATACTTCAAGACAAATAATAGTTAGTTTCTTATAACATAATATTGTAAACAATAATGTCGAAAAAAAGTACAACAATTTATTAATAAATGATTAAGTAAACGAAAACCACATAATAATCCTACCACACTTCGTCCCACTCACGTATTAGGAACGCTACACACTCAACCACTGATGAAATCGCGAGCGACACAAACACAAAGTAAATATCATGCGATACTTCAGTAACATTCGAGAGGAATCATGTGGGTTCCCTGTCACTAATTAAGTCTATCCTATTACGACGCTAATTAGGTACTTGACGACTTAAAGATTTGGTATAATATTATGAGAAATGATGTCATATATCGTGTTTTCTTGAAATTGATTCAACAGACGTTCCACGAGCTTATGAGATTGTGGTAAGTCGCTAGTTTGTAATGAAATCAAATTGCTGTAAAGCTTGATACCACTTAATTAGTGTTAACTTTGTCAGTTGAGTTTAATTAATTAATTTATTTATTTATTTACACTTTACGCACACAAATGTACAGAGGCGGACTTAATGCCATAGGCATTCTCTACCAGTCAACCTTTGGGTGATGCAGAGAATGGTGGTAGGTGCAATATGGTGAATAAAAAGCGATTGATATTTAATTAATACATACAAACATTTAAATAAATAATACGAATATATAAACTATACATACAATATAAATATATAATAAATACTCAAATTAACAAGATAAATAGGTACACGAAATACTTAAACAATTACAACAAATAGGTTATTGGAAAACATTAGCGATGTGATGATACTACTGCCAACTTCTTACGAATATGTTCGCGAACTTTAACTTTAATGTTAATTGAAACAAACTAACAATTTAAAGAATATGAAAAGTGATTCTCTGCTAGTAAGCTACACTGAATGCCATAGCCGAAGAAAGAAAAAATCTTGTATTGGATCTGCAGTAAAATTTCAGTACCTCATAAAATAATCCTTATAAGTCTTTATCGATTCATGTTTAAAATTGCACTTCTCAATTTTAACGCTAACAATAACCACATAACCTAAGATCCAATTTAGTTCTGCTGATCCCCCAAAACGATCTTCCAGACAAATAATGAGTCAAAGTCAAAGTCAAAGTCAAAACGTTTATTTCAATTAGGCCATTAAACGGCACTTTTGAACGTCATCGTTTACAGTTCAGTAAAATAATAATGTTACATTAATAAAGTGACTCTACTGTCCATTCGGAAAGGTAGATTCTTATGGAGAAGAACGGACAAGAAACTCTATAGTTACTCTTTTCAAATAATGATTTTACCAGGAGCCATAACACAAATCATATGAAAAGACAATCAAAGACCGTTTAATTTTCTCGCAGACCTCTCGGCAATCTAATACTAAAGATATAATATAAGAATAGGTGTATGAAAAGGATAACGGAACACATGAATAATGATTGTGTTTTTGTCTCCGCAATTCACGGAAGGGCATGGCTATAATCGTAGATCGTATGGTCCCCAACATTCTTGAGTTATGTTCGCCACAGGAAAACATTTTGTTGAAGACCAGTCCGTGTTTAGGCTTACTACACAATCGAGTTGCTACGTGATAAAAATATAGGGCTTGGACAATGTGACATCCTGTCATCATCATCAATATCATTATCATATCAGCCGAAAGACGTCCACGGCTGGATATAGGCCTCCCCCAAGTGTCGCCACAACAATCGGACCTGTGAGTCTCGCATCCATCGGCTACCCGCGATCAAGTTATCGGTCCACCTTGTGGGAGGCCTTCTAACGCTGCGTCTTACGGTACGCGGCCGCCACTCCAGAACTTTTCGGCCCCATCGACCATCTGTTCTGCGAACAATGTGCCCTGCCCACTGCTATTTCAGTTTGGCTATCCTTCGGGCTATGTTGGTAACCTTGGTTCTCTTGCGGATATCCTCATTCCTGATTCGATCACGCAAGTAAACTTCGAGCATTGCCCTCTCCATTGCCATTTAGGTGACTTCTGATATCCTAAGTGATTATCTAGAACTCCAAGATGTATGGGATTGACATGTGCTACCGAAAGGTAACGTGGCCCTTAAACAACGGGTTTTTTATTTGTTAAGCTTTCACGCCCAAATCACTGAACCGATTTTGATGGATTTTGGTTCAGAGTTAGATCCCTGGAGACGGTTATAGGCTACTTTAATACTTATTATTTTAATTTTTTTTAATTTTTATGAACGAATAATTTCAATCATTACTTGAAACTATTTACTGATTTAAAAGAGTGTCAATGAAGTTTCTTGCACGTTCTTCTCCATAGAAATCTACGCATTGGAACGTGCAACTAGCTTTACGTTTTTAACTGACCGACCTCAACAATTTAAAAGTGTCTTTAAATGGTTTATTTGAAATAAACGCTTTGGCTTTGATTAGCGAAGCCGCAGGGAAAAACAAATTCTACATATTTAGCACTTTCGACATTAGTCATTGATGATAAATGTCAATTAGCGTAGCACTAGGTAGCTTTGTAATGGCGATTCTTTTGTTTCTAGTTTCAATGAATATAATGCGAGTTCCGCTTTCCACTAAATATACCCCTGATTTCACAGGGCTGATCTAAATATGAATTTAAAAAAATATGTTGAAATGATTCATCGATTCCCATATGTAAATTGGTAACAAAACTCTATAAATTCTATTACATGTTCAGTTATGTAAAATAAAAAAACAAACATTGCGAGTCCATTTGTACGTTATATTTAAAAATATTCAATTTATTTTATTCAAAACGAAGTTAGATGCTTACTTAATTAAAAAATTGTTTACGGTAAAATAGTTAACAAATTATATTTTCCGACGCATGATTGATTCATGGAACTTAAAACAAAGTTACATAAAAACTGATTTGAGAATCATGTTTGAGTTTTACCTTTAATTTTTATTTCACATATTTGCAGAAAAACCTTTCTAAAAATAAATTTGTAAGTGAAAAGAATTCAAAATGGAAGACAAAGGCATAGCAGAGATAGTTAGTTGGTCGGTATGAAAAACTAAAGAGCTCTCGGGGACCAAGACTAAGCAATCACAGACAAATAGAATGTGTAACTTACTCAGAACTTTTCAAAGATGGTGCACTTCTCCCAAGTTTTAAAGTGGAAGAAGCAACGCAAATGCCCTGCACTTATAATTGTATTCATGGAAAAGTTATGCAATAAAAGTTTCTAAACGACATAAAAAAGAATATTAGTAGGAATTGTTTGTGCCTACTGCAAACCATGGAATATTAATTCAACAATTTGAACTAAAATTATATTGAGTTAATTCTAGAAAATCGTTTTGAAATTAATACTGCTCACTGTTTAACATAATAAACGTAATTTTTCAGGGAACCATTTATTTATGTTCGATATTAATTTCACAGTAACATAATCATATGAGTACTAATCAATATTAACTATTTCCACAAACTAATTCTACTTTTTCAGCTATAGTTTCATAGCGCCGATAAAATTCTAGCAGGCCAACCTAATATTTTCTGAACTAGGTTGAACCGGATAAACTCAAAGATTTTAAGTGGGGCAATGTTTGCCTTGTATGTTATGAGAAGAAGACATGTTTCGACGGCTCCAAATAAATTGGGGTAAGAGCAATGAGGTTGATCAGACGAAGATGAGTATATCGAAAGTCTGTGAAACACTCTATCCAAGGGGTAGCATGTCACCCAGGTACCCTTAGTTTAGCAGTCTATCTAACCTACAAACCCCAATAACTGGGTAACACGATACCCAACTGGTTGTCAGTATTAAAACGCCAATTCCGCCATTTCAACTTCAAACCAAGCAAAATAATTTAATAACTCTCTCCAGTCTTCACGGCAGCGATTAGTCAGAATTAAAAGACAATTACTCACTCGGCCACCCTTGCTTAACAAGGCAACCGCAACGCAAGGTTTGCGTTAATTTTAACAGCGTCCCTCGCCATCGATCGTGGGCAACCGGTTTAATCCCGGCTTAAGTCGCGCGTCGTTGTGATGTGCAGCAGCGTGTGTGGACGGCCTTAGCCACTGCCGATAAATATTTTATTGTGACGAAATTCTGGAAGTAAATGAAGTTTGTAGACTAGTGTGTTGTTGTTTAGAGGTTTGATTATTGGATCTTTATAGAGGGGATTAAAAAACTTCCTTTGCTTGCATAAGTATTGTAACCATTTTACTTATTTCGTACACAGAGTCTTGTTTTCTGGTGTTCTATAGAAGCCAAACAGAATTTTTTGAGCTTCCATCCATCCATCCATAAGAGACTGTAATAGTGTCATAATATTTTTGTAGTTTTTGATAAATTATGTATGAAAGTATGTAAGGTATATATATAGTAGTATGTTATGGGTCTTTGTTACCTTATAAATGATATATAATTATTATGCCTAACCCTTTCTCAGAGAAAAAAAATCTTTACACGTTTGGAAAGAAAAATAATGACAAAATAACTATTTTATTCCGCCAGTAAGATGTACAACAAAATAAATTATAAAAATGTTAACAAGAAACAAAATAGAAAAATACTCACAAAATTATTTAGTCCCCAAGATTTTTTCCTTAAATAAGTCTCAATGTGGAAATAAGGTCACTTACGCAACACAAGCTCGATCATGTATGCGTATATAAAAGCTTATATCGAGCAGAAAAACACTTCAAACCAAAGTTGCGTTAGGACCTAACTCAAGAGCCCTTGACCCTGTTTTTGTCTAGAACAAACTGACTAAAATCCTTTTCTTTAACTAACAAAATTCGCTGCCTAAGTGTGCCATTGCCCTCCTTCTGCGAAGCAGTAATGCTAGCGAAGGAGGAGGTGGGAAAGGTTAGGCCTTCGCCCCAACCGCCGCTACAGGAGAAGACGCCCCGGGCGTCGGGAGTCGCAGGACGATCCCCGGCCACCGTAGGCGCGGGCCTGCGGACGGCGAGCGTTGGTTGGCTCGCTGTCCGATCACCACCAGACCCAGGTCGATGACGCGTTGTGTTTCTCAAAGAGATGTCAGCATAGAAGACGGGGCCCGCTAGGGCCAGAGCCTGCCACGGTTGCGGAATTTGTTCGAAAGAGTCACCGCGGCCCTAGAACGCAAAGGGTTTTAGAAGGAACACGGATGGGTTTTAGTCAGTAAGAGTCTGACACGCCCTTCCGCTCTACCCACAGCGGAAGAAGTCATTTGAAGATTTTACATCCATCAAAAAAAAAGTGTGCCATAGCTATCTCTGTCCCACAACCCCCAATTATTTTGCGATTCAATCATTACAACGAAATAGGAGATCAGAAAAATAAAAAACTCCATACTTTGCGTGCCTTTGACAGTTCAAATAACAGTGAGCTTAGGAGTGACCTCAATATTATATAACTGCTTTCATATTGCTGCGAATGAAGATACAGAATGTCCACTCTGTGACAAAGCTTTATTATTAGTCTTCTAAACTAATATTATAAAGAGGAAAAATTGGTTTTTTGTGTGTGTGTATGTTTGTAATGAATAAACTCAAAAATTACTGTGCCGATTTCAAAAATTCTTTCACCATTGGAATGCTACATTATCAGCGAGTAACATAGGTATATATTTTATCACCGTATTCCCAGAGGAACGGGAACTACGCGGGTGAAACCGCGTGACGTCCGCTAGTTGTAAATATGATGTGATTTTCAGGCTATTCAGGGTTGATAACTTTGCCCTGTTACACAATCATTGGTTTATTGGGAGAAATTTCACTACAAGTGTAATTCCAAATCATTCGTTCGATGTTACTTAGGCAGTAGATGCCGCTGCAGTCTTCTCAGCATGGACAGCATGTATAACCTTCTTGACACAGCACGATCCATACAAATGT
Source organism: Mamestra configurata (assembly GCA_002192655.3). Lineage (NCBI taxonomy): Eukaryota > Metazoa > Arthropoda > Insecta > Lepidoptera > Noctuidae > Mamestra > Mamestra configurata. The sequence continues at coordinate 478,361 of NDFZ01005440.1, read as the reverse complement.
TTTTTTTGAGTGAAATCTTCTTTAGGCGCGTTGAGCACTTTTTCATGGAACTCGCGTCATCGTCACCGAACGCTTTAGCTTTCGCTTAGTTTTCACTTTTATCAGCAGTCCCCAAAGACTGCATCGCAAGTTTTTTGTGTTATTTTCTGCTCTTGTTGACAGCGTGTCATATCCCTGCACCACTTCCAATGATGCCACCAAATAGAGATGTAGGCAAAAATAATACCTACATGGTGCACTTGCCCACAGTAAGTTTGAATGAAGATACTAGGATACTGAAAATGTTATTCAAACAAAAAGAAAAAAAAGTATTCAGACTTTTCTGTCATCGCTCCAATTCCATACTCCATAATAGAGTGGACCTTTTGCACCTGTCCATTGTCTCATATTACTCCTAATACTACCTGTGAGAGGACCCTCTTTCCCTTCGACAGGTACCTTCAGCCAATAAGAGAATTTTGGGCTTTATCAACGTAATAAATAGGATGGCTTTGTCGAAGCCAGAGTGTTGACATTTTCCAGGGTTGTTGTAATAATGGAGACATTTCTAGAAAGTTTTTGCTGTTTCGGAGTGATATCCTGTCAGCGTGAAAACTAAGTTGAAGTGAGCTGTAAATTCCTAGTGTAAAGCTAGGTCGATTCTATAAAATCAGCGCCGTGCTGTGGGTCCCCCTCGACACAGCATTATGCTGAGTAGAAGCCCTTTTGCCACAACCACGACACGCATCTACTTTATGTATACTCATTTTTTTTTTTCTTATTTAGTTTTTAACTTGTCTTTACTAACAAAGTTAAAGAACTACTAACACTGTCGTTTAGGGTTTAGTTTAAGCAAAATCATCTGTAATATAATTCCTTATTAGTCCGGTCAAAATAGACATTCAAGGCTACATTAATTCGCACCCAGCTAAAAATTAGCATGAATGTTGGGAACCCTATTACACACAATTTGTCAATTATCCACATGAATCCAACGTGTGAAAAAAATTTATTCAAGGTCAAATGTTGCAAAAATCGGTTTTTTGAGTTTTCCAGCCAAATGGTAAGTTTTATAATAAGAATAGGCAAGACAAAAATTATTCATCATGCAATTATCTATAAAAATTGTTCAGATACTTTTTTTCCTAAAAATCACCATTTCGGAGATATAGCGATGCAAAACGTTGAAAAAGATGTGTTCGTTTATGTAATTTGAGTTTGAAATGTAATATTATTGTCAAAAATTTATAAACCTCATACAATATTTTTAATTTTTAACAATTGTTCTCAAGTAAGTGAAATCTTTGTATTTCTTATTGAGACATAGATTTCTTTAACGCTTCAACGCACTGTATCGTCTACATTTTTTGTTTACGTGAAAAAATAAAAAAATAGCTGTCCAATATTTTTTGGAACCTATCTGACGGACAATTAGATTTTTTCAGTAAAATACCCTATTATTTTATCTCTGATAGCAACCTCATAAAATAACTGAGAATAATCTCGATCGCAGTGTAACTGTTGTAATGCACAGAGAATGCTGCTGCCCATTCTCTGGTGAGTCCCTTAGTCGCCTCTTACGACACCCACGGGAAGTGAAGGGATGGTGCTATTCTTTTACGTCCGACACCATACAGAGCCGACAACTATCCATTCAAACAATCAAACCAACATTTCTATAGAATTAAGTCCCTATTATGTGTAGTTTCTCCAACTACACAGTCCAATTTCCTCTAAAAGGACTTATTATCTTACCCTTCAAGGTCGGAGGGGTCACAGTTGACCAACTCTCGTTCCCAGGCCTCTTCGCTTCCAATTCAGAGCATCCGGGCCATTCTTATAAAAAGGTAGCGAGATCATTCCGCCATATCCTTTTCCAGGAAGATTTGTTATGTTTTATTTATTTGCGAATCATTTGCCTTATTTTTTGGTCCATTGGTTTTGGTAGAATGTGTAATGTTGGATTTTTGACGTTAATAATATGGTTTTTTTCATGGGAAGAATTTGTCTTATTGAGCCCCAAAAGCATCAAGTACATACATTGCGGATAAACTTCTATTCTACTAACTACTTTCTAACTGCTACCCACCGCTCTCTGCCCACGCGAAATGAGTCCTTTGCCCCTTTATAATTTATAGCCTTTGTTATTCTGATTTATAAGCTAAATTACTGTAAAGTTTCATCGAAATTTCTTCAGTATTTTTTGCGTGAGAGTAACAAACATGCACCATTTTGAAATTTATTTATTTCCTACCACACAATTATCTTTACAGGTTTGTCACCTAATGCAATAATGTAGACAACTATTAACTATGAACCCATCCAGAGTACAACAAAATATATTATTTATGTCTTCTGCTATATGGTTGAGGATACGGAATGCGCGCATACGGAGCCTCATTTACCAACTAAGTGCGGCCGCGCGGCACTGCTTGGCAATTATGCAATCAAATCATCACATACTAATTGGCCATAGACAATGAAATCGTCACATACTACAAGAAAATTATTTTTATTCAATTTGAGTACCTACCTTTTTTTTAAGGATGTGAAATCATGACTTCTTCCGCTCTGGGTGGAGCGGAAGGGCGTGTCAGACTCTTACTGATAAAACCCATCCGTGTTCCTTCTAAAGCCCTTTGCGTTCCAGGGCCGCAGTGACCTACTTATATATTCTTATAATGATAAAAGAGCACAAATGTACTAGTTACTTTGTTTAGTGTTTTTATATTTATAACTAGCGGACGTCACGCGGTTTCACCCGCGTAGTTACCGTTCCCGTGGGAATACGGAGATAAAATATAGCATAGGCTATATTTTATCTCCGTATTCCCACGGGAATATATAGCTAACTATAAAATATAGCTTGCTGATAATTTAACTTTCCAATGGTGAAAGAATTTTTGAAATTGGAGCAGCAGTTTTTGAGTTTATTCATTCCAAACATACACACACATTTAATAAAAATACAATTTTTTCCTCTTTGTAATATGAGTGTAGATAATAATTTTTTTCTGAGTACCCTGACTCCCCGCTAAGGTTTAGTTATTTCTATCTCAATATACAGGTTTCATGACCCAAAGAGGAGATTTAAGCAACTTGCGTGTAATTTACGACAACTTACTGCACTGCTGCAATCCTTGGACCCGGCTCGACACTTAGAACTACCATTCTGGGTCGTCCGTATTCCATAAAGGACAATGCATCGTAAAAGGGGCCATGCCATGAAGTGTTATGGCCAGTCGTTTGGACGAGAAATGGGTGAACACACCTTGCATACTCGTATGTACTTGTATTTACTTATGAAAGGGGAATGGAGTGAGATTTCTTTTCTGATTCAGGAATCATTGGCACTTTTTATATAACAATAATGGCAATATGACAGCCTTTGTATGTCATATTTGTCAAATGGTGAAAAGGAACAAAAAAATTAAAGTGTAGTGTGTGTGTGTGTAGTGTTGTGTAGTGTGTTTATATGTTTCGCTCCTTTCTCAATAATATACAGGGTGGAGACGACGATACGACAATAAATCAAAACACTGGCAATACTAGTTCATACGAATATGTTGTCTTTTATCACAGGTTTGATGTCACTAACTGCAACAGACTGCTTGGGATATTGCGTCAGAATAGTAGTCACTATCCTTGACTAGTTTTTGTTGTATATGCAATTGGAAAGTTTATTTTAAATTTCGGTGATAGGATTTATAATAGTTTCAAAATATTCCTATGAACCAGCATTGCCCCTGTTTTCATTTATTGTCGTATCGATGTCTCCACATTGTATTTGATATTTAAATTTTTCTTTGTGACAATACCGACAGACAAATGAGTGCAGAAATTCAACGCTATTAGCCCTAGATATCAAAATTTTAGACAAGAGTTCACTGTACCTCCTGGGTTCTCCGATATTGGAAGTCTGTTTTTCTTCATTCATTGACGACAAAATTAATCGTTTTAACTATATTTCGAAAAGACAACTTCCACCTGTCTGTAAGAGATGGCTCTGTGCGATAAGACCGCCCGCTGTGCATTTGTTTTGATAAATGTTTGTCCTTCGCTGATTATGAGGTGAACAATAAAGTATATCATCATCTGCCTGGCCTTTTACCAACTATATAGGGATCGGCTTCCTGTCAAACCAAATTCAATTTGTATGTTTATTTAGATTTGTATGAAACTTAGCCCACTTTGTACCTTGAGTATGCTCTCTTCGGATAATTTTCGATTTCACGCGAGCAAAGCCGCTGGTCATCAATCAATTAATTAGTCATCATCAGCTGCCTAGCCTTTTCTCCAACTATATTGGGTTGGCTTCCACTCAAACTACTTCACGCTCCACGTAAAATACCAGTACTTTACGTGGTGCGGCTGCCTACTAGACATCCACAATCCATTAACTGGGTGAGCGGTACTCCTTGGCAAGACTGTTGTCAGATTTTCTGACATCTGACTATCCGTAACGACTGCGAAAGATCTACAAATGAATAATAACCGCCATATACATTCGTCTGTTATAAAGTATCCGACTATTAAAAACCAGCCTTTAATCTCACATCGCACTTGCAAAAAAAAAGCAAAACATTTTCATCTCTTTACCCTATTGTGTGCGCTTGAAATGCAAAATCCCACCTATCAGAAAATGTCTTCAGTATTATTCTGCCGTATTTTCCTTTAAGGATTGTTAAGGGATTATTAATACCTTTACCATATGCAACGGCGATGCAAGATGGCGGGACGAGCTTGACGCCAAGATTGGTCCACACTTGCCCAAAGCCGGGAGGGAAGAAAGGGAGAAAGAAAGGGGGAAAGAAAGGGAGGCCTTTGCCCTGCAGTGGGACACAATTGGCTAAAATATAAATATATATGCAACGGGAATACACAGAGACACTTCTAAAAATATAACATCTTCCATACATCGCGACTAGGCGCAACTCTCAATCCACCTTTCCGCAATCTATCACGGCTGGAATACGACAATATTCCAAGTCGGTCCATTCTCAGTAAAGTGTCAAGTCTCTCAGTAACAGATAGTAGTCTTCAGCTGAAAACTTTACTCATAAACATGTCGACTGCCTTTATAAAGTGCGCGCCCAAGTTCGGGCTGACTGTCACATCGAAGCGTAACTTGTTGAGTTTGAATGTTCGGTCTTAATGAGCGACGTGGAATATTGAAATGGGATTTTTTATTTGAGATCTGCTCGGTGGAGCGTTTTGGTAATATGTTGGCGTGGATCACAAGTTGTCATTCGATGCTGTTAGTAACGGGATATGGAACACAATTTGATTTACTCATTGCAGTTTCAATGTTACTAAAAAACCAAAAGAGAAATATAGCTACTTATTTTACAATTCAGCTATAGTCTTAGTTAGTCTATGATCTATGAATTTATTTAAAAAAGTTCATGTCCACATGTTTTAATTAATATGCTTGACGTAGTTTTCATTTACAACGTTTTTAAAAAAAATATTTACAATCTGATACAAATAAATTGTTTTGAATAAATCAAACAATGAGTGGTGGTTATTATTGCATATGATTTTTATGCTATGTAACTGCTCTATGCTCTCTAATAAACCTGAATTAAAGCTTCGAGAACATTTATACCATTTTTATACCTACAATAAAGGTAGCCTTTTGTGCATAAATCAATCCAAAAATCATAGACTGACAGACTAATATTAATTGTTACTCGCTCCCAGCACGGTGTGACAGTCATCCATATTCGGTCGTCTCTACAAAAGCCTTCACTAGAGTTCAGTCGACACGTTGTACTAGAAAAGTTCTTGAGTAAATACGCATAAGTTTCTTACACAGCGCTTTTTACGATACAGTCCCGTTTTATTGTCAATCGCTTTATGTTGCAAATTAATTTGTTGCTCTGTGCCTCGAAGGAGTGCTGAACAAAGGGCCTTGAATTATCGAAACAGGAAAGAAAAACGAAATTGGAGAATAGCCTTGGCACAAAAAAAAAATAAGGATAAGGAAGAATGAACACGACTGTTTTGAGATGGTGAAATTAGTAAAATAAAAAGTTCTACAGTGATCCGCAAATATTTTCATTTTTATTTTATTGTCATCTGTCTTCGTTGGAATTAACTGTAACTTTTGATTTGGAGAAAAAAATATACTACTAATTTAATAGTATTGTTTGTTTTCGTCGTTTATTGTATTTAACTGTTTCTTGCTGGCCATTAGTTTTATATATGCCTTTTTCAATTTCGATATGATGACGGAGACTTTATCGACTATTGACTTAATATGTATTTTTTATTGTACCATTTTAGGTTGTACCGAGTAGTCTTTTTAACCTAATGCATGACTGGTAGAGAATGCCTTTGTGCTTTAAGTCCTCTATGTAAAGTTTTTGTACCTAAAGTTTAAATCAACATATACTTCTTATATGTATATACTCTTTTGTTACTGAGTAACTGACTGACAGACAACGCACAGCCAAAATTACTGGTCGTAAAAAGCTGAAATTTGGCATGTAGGTTCCTTGGGGAGTGTAGGGGAGCACTAAGAGAGGATTTCTCAAACATCATACGGAAACGGGACAAAACGGGATATGCGAGTACGTAATCGCGGGCAAAAGCTGTAAATAAATAAATACTTCTATTTACTTTTATTCTTGCTAAATCTTTTGTCATAGTATCCTTGAACAAACTATATACAATGACGCAATGTTGACAATACAGAACTTTGAACGCGGAAGCGTTTGTCTAGAACTTTCTTCAATAGACAATGAAGTTTCTTTCGTCGCGAATATTTTTGTGAGATATTTACTCAGGATACAATATCTCATCATTAACTTTGATGTTATACTGTCATAAATGTTTATTGTAATAAGCTGAATACTGCTTCCGTGTATGATTCGTGACATGAATGAGGCGGTTCTTTGAAAAGTATGGTGTGTTTCAGTTTGTTTTATATTTATTTTATTGCACACCATTTCTTTATACTGGGAAAAATATAGAAAACCAGTGATCAAATCTTATCGCATTAGGTGATTTTTAACAGACAACCTCTATATAGACTGAAAAAAAAAATTGCCTAAAATGTGATGTTAATTAACTTTAAAACACATATCAATATTTAAAGATGTTCATCAATAAATCTTGCTTTAAAACAAGAGTAAATATTAATACGTCAAACATGTCAGTTTTAAATGGAGATGCATGACTATGTTCTAGAATACAAGCCTAAAAAACCGTTTACAAATCACTATGGACCTCAAGCTGAAGGCATAGGCCACAAAAACTTTTTGAGGTCGTAGAATATACTGTATAAATAATTTTAATGCATTGACTTTCTTTCAGAGGGGTGACAATACTGTAATATAATAAAGACACAAAGAAAGAAAATACGTTGTATTTGTACAAACACAAATACATCATCATCTGCCTAACCTTTTCCCAATTATATTGGGGTCGGTTTCCAGTCAAACCGGATTCAGCTAGAAACCAGTATTTTACGTGGAGCGGCTGCCTCCCAGACCTCCACAACCCATTAACTGGGTAACACGATACTCCTTGGTAAGACTGATGTCAGATTTTCTGGCTGCTGACTATCCGTAACGACTGCCAAAGATCTGCAAATAATAGCCGGGACCAACGGCTTAACGTGCTTTCCGAGGCACGGAACACAAATACATATAAAACGGGGAAAAAATTGTTCTCTAAAACCAACTCGGAAATCGCGAAAAATCTTACATGTATCCAACATTTTATGAATTAGAACTGATCTTTAAAAGTTAAAAATCAAGAAAGGAATATAACCAATGAAATATTAGCAAAGATGTAAACGTCAACCTTATATACTTCTTCAGAAACAAATCGTCTTCAACTGTTATTAACGTATGTCTTCACCAGAATGATATATACTCTCCAATATGGCCGCCTCCAGCAAAGTCGTCTGGCAACTGGCAGATTTATTCGCCACAATCTTAGGATTTATATGATTATCCGAAATGGACATATTGAGTGCTACATGTGAAATTAATAGGAGGAATTGTTTTGTGAGCATTGGCACAGATTTTGTGCGAGTGGGACTTACATACTGGAGTTAAGATCTGAATAGAAATAAAGTAGGACCCCACCTACGGTGATCACCAGGGCGGTTTTAGTGAGGTAAAAATAAAAAGTGTGTGTGTGTCAGCTCCGACACACTACTGGAATTTACTCATTAAGCACTATTGTTGTGTAGATTATGTAAAAAGAGGGTAAATGAAAGCATCTTGAAAAACGTAACGCCTCACTTTTAGTTAACGCTCGATTTTACTCATCATGAATTTTTCATACCGCGGGCTAAATATGAAAATCGATTATTAAGGAGTTAACTCCAAAAAGAGTGTGTGTCAGCTCTGACGCACGACTGGAGTTTACTCTTTAAGAACTATTATTGTATAGATTATGTAAGAAGAGGGTAAATGAAAGCATCTTAAATAAGCTGAGTATACTTTGGATATACACTCATACATAGTCTCGAAGTGAAAGGTGCGCAAAGTAGGTTGAGCAAAGGAACGTAACGCCTCACTTTTAGTTAACGCTCGATTTTACTCCTCATAAAATTTTCATACCGCGGGCTAAATATGAAAACGTTTTTAAGGAGTAAACTCCAAAAAGGTATTAAGTAGGTAAATAATTTTGTGAGCTAAATGAAACATTAACGGCTAATTTGACTCAAGTTCAACTTTTCCCACAAGACCTGTACATAACACTAATGCCAATGAAACTACCCACATATTGATATTTACTAACAAGCCGAACTTCTGAACTACAAGAGACAGGACAGAAGATCATTATACCGTATTTCAACTTTCAACTAAGCACTTCATTTGAGTGGCAACAATGCACTAAGTTTTTCAGCTGAGACAGTTCATATGAGAATGAGAACTATACTGGTAGTATAGTTTTGATACTTTTGAATTTGTCGGTGTGAAAGCTTTTCGGGAGAAGTGTATTTAAGTTTGGTTTTAGTCTAAGATACAAGTTGAATAGGTATGGTGTTTAAGAATATTTATAGAGAAATGTAAGTGTATGGAAGTAGCTTAGTTTATAACACCATGAACTTAAAGACGTATTTCCATTATATATATTTGTATTATTTATTTAAATGTTTGTATGTAACTAAATATCAATTGATTTTATTCAACATATTGCACCACCTGACTGGTAGACAATGCCTATAGCATTAAGTCCGCCTCTGTAAATTTGTTTATTTATTTATTTAAACTTTATGTACAATAGTGGTACATGGGCGGACTTAATGCATCAAGGCATTCTCTACCAGTCAACCTTTGGGTTATAAAGACTATACTGTGGTAGGTGTACAATAAATAAAAATAAGATTCAAATTGCATTTTAACATTTCGGAAAGAATATACAGATAATATACAATAATACTAATAAAATACATATAATTATATGCTAAAATAGTAAACTAATAAATATGATATTTGTATGCGTAAAGTGTTAATAAATAAATAAATACATTTCTTAAACCAGGAACACTATTTAGTGTAGTTTAATAGTAGCATTAGGTAACATTGACACTATCTAGAAAATATTTTATTCAAAGATATATATAAGAGTAAAAAAAATACACATAGTAGTTCTGTCCGTAAATATTACAGGAAAATCTATAAGACGTCTATGGTTTAAAAGCAACATGTAGGGAAAAAATAGTCGTTTGAAAAACACTTTGCTCGCTAGTCCAACTCACATTGCGGTAACTTTACTAACTTATAAGGGTGTATCCAGATGTGGCAAATGCGCCACGAATGCGCCGCTCGCGCCCCGCTCGCGAACTGCCCGTGCGCTGCACTGTAATTGTTTGGTGCACATCCTTAGCGCAACTCACACAATGCTTGCACAGTGGGCTCGTGCGCATACTGTTACGTATACGTGAGATATACAGTATGAAAGCAAACGGCTTTCATACTGTATATCTCAGTTGTTCAGTAGGATCTCACAAAACGGGGAATCTTTTATACGTTTCGATTAATCGCAAATAATTTTCATTTGTCCACTCCATGACAACACGAATTTTGCCTCCGGCAATCAGAAATGAACTGAGCGGGTGAGCGGGCGGGAGGTAGTACGAACAGCGTGCGGCTCTTTCACCGTTCGCACACGGCGTGTAATTGGCGCGCGAGCGGAGCGCGGGCGGCGCAGGAACGGCGCACAAACTTGAAAAGCACGCAGGCAACTCGCGAGCGGGTCGCTAGCGGCGGATTCTCTAGATGTGTACGCACCCTTACATTCTTATCTTTTAAAGTACTTAGCAGCTATTCAGCACAATCACTGAAAGGGCTTAAGTACACTTCGGCAATGGTCCTTCTACAATAATATTCAACATTTTAGTTGTAATATGAAAGGTCACCCGACCGTGTCAGGCACTTGGGAGTCAAAAGCCGGAATACTTTCTAGTGAGAACGCCCGCGCCACTCTGAATGTGAACTGAGTTTATGATGCGTCGTCAGAAAGGCCTAGTTTTTCTTACATATTCTCTAAGAGAATTTACATGTTTTCTGTGAAGATGAGAATGTATAAAATTTTCTTGTTCGATATCTCGAAATTCTGGGATTCGTTGTCTGTTGTCTATTTTTAGTTTAGGGAGGTATTGCGGCCGGGATATGTAAGGCTTATAACAAGTAAAACATGTAAATTGTTCTCATATTTTATTGAGTAGTAACACATTCCTACCTTGTTGCTATTGAATGAGTTCCAATATTCATGTAAAATATTATTGTGTTATTCCTGAACCACTTATTAATTATAATTATTACTATTTTAACTTATTGACATTTTGTATTGAATTATATTTTTCATAATTATTTTTAATAATAATGATTAAAAATATCATAAAAAAATTAATAAATTTGTTTAATTAATTAAACATTTTTTTTTTTATGTGAGTATGCCTTTTATTACCTTGCGTGGTCTTATTTAAATATTTATTATTATTAATATTATTAAAATCTATGACAGCCATATCGTGAAATCATGTTAAGTTACAAACATTCAGAATACGTTTTTTTGCTCACTTACGAGTAAGCACTGAGTAATTTCGAAATAAAGAAATACTTTTTCTGAACCCCGCATCAGTTTTAATAACAAGTTCGTTGACAGGAAGAGTGAGAAACGCGAAAGATTTTTCTATATTATTTGCCCCCGTGCGAATCCGAAGCAGATAATCATCGTCTGCCGAGCCAACTATGTATATTGGGGTCAGCTCCCAGTCAAACCGGATTCAGATGTATACCAGTATTTCACGTGGAGCGGCTGCCTACCAGACCATCACAACCCATTAACTGGATAACACGGTACTTCTTGGCGAGACTGGTGTCAGTTATCTGGCAATTCGTAACGACTGCCAAAGATCTCCAAATGGCAGCAGATTGCTGGATGTAACAGTAGTATTTTGTCGTGTTTATATTATTACTAGTTGCCGCCCGCGTGATTGTCGAAAATTATCCCAAGGGAACATATTCCCGGGATAAAAAGTATCCTATGTGTTATTCCAGACTATAATCTACCTTTGTGCAAAATTTCATTAAAATCCATTCAGTAGTTTTTGCGTGAAAGCGTAATTAACATCCATCCTTATACTTACAAACTTTCGCGTTTATAATATTAGTAGGATTCTCTTCCACCGTCTCCTAAAAATCTACAAAAGGTCTTCTTTACCCTTACAAAAGAAACAAACCTTCATAATTACCCCCATTTCGTTCGCAAAAACTCACTTTTCTCTAACAAATTGACACAATAAAGAGCTCACATGCGCGACGACTGGTGACGTATTTTTTCATCTCTGACGTCACTTCCGTTGCCCGACAGCTGATTCATGACGTAGCAGTCATAGTGGGGGATTGATAAATGTTAACTGACGGGGGTATTGGGTAGATAATGGTTTGTGATATGAATTGTGAGTTTTTGAGAGGTAGAGTTAACATAATAATTGGCTGGTTTGGAGTAGTTATACAGGATATTCCAGAGGTGCGTGGTCATATTATTAAGGGTGATGTTAGGTAGCTGGCACATTAAGGGAAAAAATGCAAAACATAAAAAAAGGAACCACAAAAAACGACTAAAAAGTTCCGAAGAAACTACTTTTCAAGCGGTTTGTTATTTTTATTTACTTTAGTTCAATCACAGATTTGATGTTTTCAACTGCATCACACTGCTTGAAAAGTAAATTTTTGGGAATTTTCACTTATAGCCTTTTCAATTATTATTTTTGTTTATTTAAAGAAATTGGCTGCTCACATGTGCCACATGTTGGACGACATTTGTTGAAGATACCATGCAGTGAATGCCAAATGCAAGGAAATACCAACGCGGCAGGCCTACAAAGTAACAACAAGATGAGCTGTACTCCTGAATAGACTGGCCCGCAATTACAAAATACCGGGAACAGTGGAAGGACGGAAGAGAGGCCTTTGCTCTGCAGTGTTTTAGACCAGTATCAAAAAAATCATACATTTTTTTAGTGTTAATGAAACAATAAATTTTTAGGGCCCAATTCTTCGCTGCTTTAACGACACCATCAAAGGCAACGGATGGGTCGCTTCGATTGCTAAGCCGTCACCATCAACATTATTACGGCTAAAAAACGTCCATTGCTGGACATTGGCCTCCTCCAAAGTGTCGCCGAATCGATCGGTCTTCACCAGGTCATGGGTATGCCTAGTGGGAGGCCGCGCCATCAAAGACAGGTATGCTTTGACGAAACGGCTGAAGAGTTCGACTGGGGAAATGCATGTCCCACCTACTGTGCTGCCCTCTATGACCCAAAAGCAGCAATTGTTTTTGCTGAAAATGGTTGGTGACAACGCTGGACGGTCACCTTTTCGGTATGGACACGCTCAGCGCAATTTTACTGTACCATTCTGTACTATTATTCTTCTCTTTTACTCTATGTTTGTTTTTTTGTTGCGTCTGTGTCGAGTAATTGTTTTCTATTCTATTATTTTCTTGAAATGGAAACTGTTAATAAAAAAAAACTGTTAACCGGCTAAGAAATTTTCACTGACTGTGATTTCTAAAGCCGCTATAACAACAAATTTAAATAATTTAAAATTGAAGGAGGCTCCAAGAAACGTGTTTTTTTTCGGTTTTGTGAGAGAGTCCGACTCGCACTTGACCGGTTTTTATTTAAGTACTACCCACACACGTTAGAACTGAGCTTTCTGTAAGAAAACTATAATACAAAAATCAAACACTTATCTACTTATATATTATACTAGCTTTTACCTTTGTATAAGTGATAGTTCTTATAACTCAACAGACAGATGTGTTGCTGGGGAGTTTGTTGCGCCACTTCTTCTTCCCAGCTAAAACACTAGGAAGTGGTGACGGGCGGGCGTTTTGGGGGACTGTCTTTATGTAGAACTTTGACGTTCAAAAAGTGCTGGCACTCAGCCTAATTTGAATAAATGACTTTTGATTTTTTTTTTTGAATTTTTTGCCCGCGATTCGTACGTGCATATTCCGTTTTTTCCGTTCCCGTATAGCCTTCCTCATGAATGTGGCTATGATATCCTACTAATATTATAAACGCGAAAGTTTGTTAGTATGGATGGATGGATGGATGTTTGTTACTCTTTCACGCAAAAACTACTAAATGGATATTGATGAAATTTGGCACAGTGGTAGATTATAGTCTGGAATAACACATAAGATACTTTTTATCCCGGGAATATGTTCCCTTGGGATAATTTTCGACAATCACGCGGGCGGAGCCGCGGGCGACAACTAGTACAAAAATAATTTTCTTAATCCGACTGTTAGTTCCAGAGTTTATTGCGTTCAAACAAACAAACTAAAATCTCTTCAGTTTTATTATATTAGTAAAGATAGATTATATAATGTAGAAAAGATATCCTGGAGTATGTAATATGTACGTGAGCGGATCAATCTCGGCTCTCAGGGTCAACGACACCAATCCGAATCGTGTTGCAGAATTAATATCAATACATACTTGCTTACTCCTTTGTTTAACGAGATTAGCTCGTGTTTCAGAAGTTTTTGTACGATACGATTTATTTGTTTACTTTTTGAAGCGTTTGTATGAGGATCTCAATCGGAAGAGCTCATGAAATGAGGATAGGGCATTGTGCTTTTATTTTTCCTGCTGTTCAGCCACTTTCTAGTAGTTTATTTTGTTGGGTTCCGTACCCAAAGGATAAGCAACGGAACCCTATTACTAAGCCTCTGCTGTTCGTCCGTCCATCCGTCTGTCTATGAGCGGACTGTATCTCAAGAGCCGTATTAGGTAGACAGTTGAGTGTGTATTTCTTTTACCGCTATAACAACAAATAATTAAATTAATGTTTTTTTTTTCGGTTTTTGGTATAAAACCCTTCGGTGAAAGTATGACTCGCACTTGGCCAGTTTTTTTTATTTATACTTTATTTCTTGAAAGGCTCGCGTTTGATCACTGTCTCACCCATGTCTCACCTAATGGAAGCGGTGATGTGGTCTACGATGCAGCATGAAACTTATTCACTCTTGACTTAAAGGTTGTAGGTATCAGGAAACGTCTTAAATTTACCGGTGGTTTGCAGTCCGATCATGGTAGATCAAAGTAAAAGTCAAAGCATTTATTTCAAATAAACCATTATCAGGTACTTTTGAATTGTCAAAGTCAGTCCGTCAAAAACATGAAGCTATTTGCACGTTCGCAAGCGTAGATCTCTATGGAGAAGAACGTGCAAGAAACTCCACGGACACTCTTTTAAATCATTTTATGTTTACAAAAATCCTGGTTACATAAACCTTGTTGCTTCTATATATGAGAACAATGTAAAGAAAGAAAAAAACAATTTATAGTAGGTATCAAATATGAAAATGAGGCAGTGGCAACTAAGGGATGACCAGTCTCCACTGACGGCGCCCGACAAGCCAAGGGAATCAGTGGAAGATCCCTTTGGCTTACAAAGCCCTTTGACTTGGATCTTCAACATTCATCGCGCGTCAAGCGCATGCCTCACTGGAAACTACAACTTATCTAACAGTTTAGAAGCAAAGTGCACTTTGCGCAGATTACTCCAGGGGCGAGGATCTTCGATGCAGTACATCGAAGAACCTCGCTAAATAAAACACCTTTTAGAATTAAACTTCGATCCTATTTAGGGCATCTGCCGTAGAAGGGAGATAATACATGTCATGTCTGCTGTACAAAAACAATACACAATTTACATTCCTAATTTAAATATTTTTCATAGTTTTGCCAGACCCTTCTAAAGTTCCATCGACAAACTTGCCTGCCAGTGACCTAAAGCCAAGCAGGTCACAGTATTACAATAATAATTGGGTTAGATTTATATCAAACTGTAAATATAAATCAAATTAACCGCGCATTCTGTTGGGACGAGCTTTGTAAAGATGGGTACTATGTCATTCAACAGTAGCCTTCTACAACATCATTTGCAGGCTCAATCAAAGTACCCGAAGCCGCAAGTCTCCACACAAAACACTAATCTACAAAATCCTCAATCATTTCTAAATCCTCACCCATTCACACCGGCCAGACATTTCTGAACTAAATCCTTCCTGAAACATAACTTAGTCGACAAAAAAAAATTTCGTGCCCAACGCCACTTTAATAATATGAGATTTGAGCACGTAACGTGCTGGGTCCCTGCCTCTTTGGGTAATTACCCGGGTCAAACCCGGTATAATATGGAAGGCTTTTTGTAACAACCTTTTAGGGTAAAACACATGGACACGCGAGCCGTCGTAAAAAGTGGTCGAAATAAAGTTGGGAAGTGTTAAATGTGTTGGTTGAACTTATTTTGTTTGTTCGGATGGATATTTTTGAGGTTTTAATTTCGTATTACTTGGTGTCGATGTTTTTTTTCTAGAATTAAGTATTACGAAAGTGCAAAATTTTCAAAAGACCATATTTTGCACTCATTATTTACTTTAGACTATAAATAACAGATGTACGAGTCGATCTTTGAGGTTAAATACGAGGTGTAGATGACGATACGACAATTTTCATTTGCTGTCGTATCGATGTCTCCTCATTCTATAAGGCAGATAGGTAGTCACCAGCGGCGGCCTTTACTGTTGCGAGGCCCTGGGCGGCAGATCTTTACGAGAACCTGGGTGGCGAAGCTCTGCGATTCGAATCACATTTCTTATTATGTTTGCGACTTTTCCTGAGACTAAAATTTTAGATCAAATGTAAGACTAAAAGCTTTGCAAATTTTTCAATTGAAAATTTCGTAGCACATTGTGATTTGATTGGCTAAACAGTCAATGGCGCTTATAAGTTACTGTTAACCTACTATGAAATAACTTTATTTTATTGCTCAAAATTTAAGTTCGACGATCCAAATGTAAGTTTTTTGAGCTCGGGTTGTGCGAAGCCCGTGCGAGCCACCCCCTAAGGCCGCCACTGGTAGTCACTGCATGATAAGTCCTCAGCTACATCCAGTTAGATTAAAAGCCGTCCCCAGCATAATTGAGAAAAGGCTAGGCTGATTTATACTCTAGCAATAAAATTCTTATGTTTATTTTATCTTTTTAAAATTACTAGCTGACCCGGCAAACGTTGTTTTGCCATATAAATTATTTCTAGTGAATGTTTTGGTAGTCAAATAAAAAATTCTCATCTCTGCTCTGTGCTGTTTACGGGGTGAGAAGTGACACCGGTAGACGCCCAGCGGAAATAACTCTTCGAGTGGTAAATGATCAATTGAAATAAATGCTTTGACTTTGACTTTGATTATAATTGATATATATATATAATATAAAATAATATAATATATAAAAAAACCGTTGATGTATAGAAAATAATTAAAGTACAAGTAATATCACTATTAAAAATAGGGGTTGGTGGTAGAAGGGTCAAAATTTAGGGTTGCATGTATTTTTAAAGTCGAATCATAAAAAAAAATATTAAAATTTTTTTTCCAAAAAAATACATTGGGGTGGACCACCCTTATCACTTAGGGGTAAGAAATATAGTTTACGTCCTATTCTCAGAACTACTAAATATACACACAAAATTTCATGAGAATCGTTCAAGCCATTTTGAAAGATAAACTTTGCTCAAGGGTATAGATGAACACTTTAAGAATTGTTTACACCCTAAAAGGTATGTGTATCCTATAATTCATTGCTACATAATTATAGTTTTATATAACATAAATTCTCAATCGGTCAAATAGCTCGTAAATATCATTCGATATTTCGTTGGAACGACGCGAACGTTTACTTTTATTGCCATCTTATTTAGTGCCTGTAATCTGGGACTGTAAATACGATTGACGTGATTCTTTTATCAGTTGAAGGAATAATCAAAAAGTGAATGAAGAACCTAGTTCTTCGTCTTCAATCATTTATCTTTTCGAGTTGAAGGTTATGTTTTTAAATAGTTTTTTTTTTCAATCTGTGACTTGCGTTAAACTTTTTTTTTTAATTCAAACACTGTTGTATAAAATTACTTTATGAACCACACGCAATCCTGTCTACAATGTCAACCGACTTGCTTCGTAGCTACCATTTTTAATGGCTTTCGCCCCACCCAGAAATAACGAGAATGTCAAAACTGTTATTTCTAAGTGTTGCCAAATTTAAAATTGTACATTCAATTGCCATGACGAAAATACATTTAAAAGTTTGTAACAGTTTAAATCATTTGTTCTTTGACAGTGTTGCCACAGTGGGTATTATACTTCAGTATTAAAATAATACGTTTTGTAAAAATTTAATACAAACTCCCGTAATAACCGATAAGTTTTAGTAGAATACACAGCTTATTTTCAATGAATGAGGCAAATTTATCTCGAAAATGCGCAATATTTATCTGAAATCAAAACATACATTTGAAACAAACTAACACTTGGCTATCAGCACTAAGAATTTAGAGAAATAGAGGACCTTAAGATCAAAAAATTTCCACTCCATAAATAAATCAATAACCCATTTATTTTCCAATCTAAACCCTAATTAATTCTTTCCCAGAAGCATTTTCTTCAATAATAACCTCGAATAATTTATCTGTATTATTATTTTTTATTATTACCTCTGTATTGAATACCAACACATTGGTTCCTTTTCATCCCGTAGGCTTTTGTCCGTCGATGTTCATTATTCCCTTTAGGATTTCGATTCAAAGACACTGTTGGTTAGGAATTTTCCAGCGTATTGTTTTGTTTGTATTAAAAAAATGATTAGATTTTGTGCATTAAACGTTTGGTTATTATTTGGGGTACAGTCAGTGATTATTCCTATGCACTGGCATACATCATCTGCCTAGCCTTATCCCAATTATACTGGGTTTGGCTTCCAGTCAAACCGGATTCAGCTGTATACCAATATTTTACGTGGAGCGGCTGCCTACCAAACCTCCACAACCCATTAACTGGGTAACACGGTACTCCTTGCTATGCACTGGAATACAAACTGGCGTATTAAACTGCTGCTGCTACTTCAAAATCTCGATTTATTTCAATTAAATTTTTAAGAGTTTGAAGTAATTCAAAGCAATCCCATACAACCATCGCAATTTTTGCAACGTTAATCCACTGCATAGCTGGTAAGAGGTCTGTCTTATATTTTTTCATGTCTTCGTATTTTTGCGCTTTGAGACAAAATGATGAATATTCTTCTTCTCGTGTAGATGACTGATATATTTCCTAGTACGTGGCGACCTGAACTGGTATATCTTTGCCTCATTGAAGTCCTCCGATAAGGCCATTATGGCAATTGTAATGTTGATGTAAACGAAACAACAATCAGTTATGAAGGAAATAAATACTAACTGTAAAATTAAAAATGCAAAAGTTAATTTGATTGTTACGCTTTTACGTCTAAATCACGAACCGATTTTGATGAATTTTGGCACAAAGATAAGTGAGACCCTGATGGCGGATACAGGCTACTATTTCGCGGAAATAAATCGTGTGCAAAGGCTACTAACAAAAACATGGGCAGCAGGACACACCGTGAGGTTGCGGAATTGTTCGAAAAAGCAACCGCGGCCCTGGAACGCATACAACCCTAATCTCTTCAAAATTAGAGTGAACAGGCTTCTTCTGAGTAAGCTCGCTCCATCGTCGACTTTGTCTCTATCATCTATGACTAGGGTCAAAAGCAAACCCCTCAAATAATAAAAAAGCCATATTGTGGAGGAAAACTGGTGGGTTTTAGTTTAGCCGAGAGAGAGAGAAAGGGGTCATAGGAGGAATACTCCTTAAAAAAAAACCACACCGTGAAGACGTAGCTGTCAGATTAGGCACTGTGTTCCAGGAAGCATAAACGATAAGTTTCCCCAAATGTTATTCATTACAGTCCGAAAACTTCCACGAACCCACAGCGCCTCTCAAAATTTATCCCCATTCACATTCTTCCTGAAAAACGAATAACGCAGTTATTTAACAATTTTCTTTTAAACTTTTTTAGTGAATTACGGCGCCTCGACAATAGTACAGTCAGGACGATAATTACGCCTGTCTCGGCGAGCACTTGGCCAAACTTTCCCACTTCCGATGATTTTTTTTTTATCTTTTTTTTTCACTTAACGCGACCCACGGAAATGCTCAAGTTTCTTATGGGCGAGCCAAAAGATAACTTTTGTTAACTTGTATTGCGGGTGCCTGAGATAGTAGAGTAGGTCGGTTTGTGTGATTATAAAAGTATTGTTAAGTGTGTCAGAATTTTTGAATTGAAATTGAAAGATACCTAAAACTACTCTCTCTGAGTTGATGTCTTTCCTTCTCTCTTTAGAATCCATCCGAAGGTTGTCTTTAAAAGATCACTGCGCCGCCCATTGTGTCACCCTATGTTATGTTTTCCTTCATCTATCTTTTCTGTAACTTATATGGTGTACATAATAAAGAGTATTCTATTCTATTGTTACGAGCTCGACTCTACTAGTTCTGCTACTCGATACTAGATGGCGCTAGTAGTAACTTAATGTACCTGACATTAATTCTGGCGCGTAACACTATTATCTTATGGATGGGCAAATCGACTGTCTTTATTTTTAATTTTTAATTCTATTCAAACTCGACCAGAGTCCCAGAGAAACTATTAAAATGTCTTCGATCCCGCAATTAAATTAATCAGTGTAAAACAGCAGGGAAGAAAACATAATCTCAACTAACTGATATTACAATTGCAGTACTAACTTCTAACTCCTTTTACGGCACAAACCACATGCTAGATTCTATCTGTCAACTCACGACACGGCAATAAAACGTCGCCTTGTCTCGCGCCTAAAACACACTCACCCAGCGACGTGAACTAACTTCTTATGACTTGTAAATTAAGTCCATTACCCCACTTATATGCTGATGAACGACGTCCGACTAACGTGTCCCGTCAGTGTAAAACAAACTCCTTAAAACTTACGAGTTGGGCCGCCATGTTGGTAAAGGTTTGCGTGGACAGGCGCGATGAGTAAATGCGACCACGTTGCAGCGATGTAATCGTAGAACAATTTGAAAATTTATTGTGGCATCGCTGTTAATTTCTTTCATACCCAAAGGATTATTTCCGTAAGCAATTATACTTGCACGTAAAAGGCAAAAAAAAATCAAGAAAAGAAATATATATATATATTTATTTTTCAACCTATCAATAAATCTGCATAATCCTTTCCCTGCTAAGTTGGGGTGTGTTTTCAGTTAAACCGAATGCAACTTTAAACTAAAGTTGCATGGCCTTTCTGACCTCTACAACCCATTAACTGGATAACATGACATCCCCTTCCAAGATGGTTTCAGATTTTCTGACACTACTCATTAAATAAAACCGGCCAAGTGCGAGCCGGACTCTCACACCAAGGGTTCCGTACCATAAACCAAAAAAAAAACAGAAATCGGGTTCCGTCGGTAACCGTCCGGGTACGGATCCCTTAAAACCACCTTAATTATTTTGATGTTACATTGTCGCGTGGTGCCTGTCTACAGTAGCCTTAATGCGGCGTGCAAAATAATTCCGTTCTTGCGACCGCTACCGCCCGCCAATGTGGTATCGGCTTTTGATAAGCTTTTTATGAAGTGTAAGAAAGTTGACACAATATTTTTGGTACACTGTGGTCGAATGAACAATGCCTGGCTGATTTTTAAGTTTGTACTTTTAAAGTTTGTCAATTGCTTTGTAATTTTGTTATTAAAAGACATCGAAGAAGCTTCCGTACCTCAAAAGGTAAAAATGGATCTCTTATAAATCACTCTTTTGTCCGCCTGTCTGTCCATGTATCACCACCAATTTTCTCAGGAACGGGTGGACCTAGAAAATTGAAATTATACCAGATACTGTCTATAGTTTCTATTAGGTGTATAAAAATCAAGGCCCTGAGTCAAAACGATAAAAAGATATGGGCAAATTTAGATTTTCGCAAAAACTCTTAAGTACCAAAATTACCTTAATTTTCAACTTTTTTCATTTTTCAGATTTTTTTCTTTATTTGTGCTGTAAGACCTTGCTTTAAGTTGAAATTAAAGGGTGCCCCCACACATACATAATTGACCGGTTTTTTTTTTCTGATAGGCTGTGGTGTGACCACAATCTCACCTGATGGTATGCGATGATGTGGCCGACGACGGAGCACGCTTGCCTAGAAGTAACATATTCACCCTTGGGAAGACTCCCAGATTGCAGTTATTGGGAAACATAGGCTCCGGAAAAGAATTCCACTCGTTGATTGTGGCTTAGGTCAGAGACAAAAACTGGCCAAGTTCGAGTCGGACTCGCCTGCAAAGAGTTCCGAGCGAATTTCATTTTTGTAACATGTTTTTTTAATAATGTAGACTTCTTATAGTTTTCCTATAGTCTATAAGTAAAAAACTATTATCCGCATTTTTTTTTTAACATTTTAGGTTCAGTAGTTTGGGAGATAAGGGGAATGATCATTTTTCTTCTAATTTCTTCAATAACTTCAAAACTATTTATTTTTAAATTATGAAAAAATATTAGTAAAACCCTCACAATAAGCCCTTTTAATTTGATATATCGGACGATACAGTTGAAAAAACTTTATTTTATTTTCTTGTTTGACCCTATGAAAGTGATCTATTTTCAAAACTTATTTATTTTTGTGACACGGTCGTGTTTGGGTCACAGAAATATATTTTTAGACCAAATTTCAACCGAGAAAAGATAGATTAGATTTCCAGTAGATTTGGAGAAAATTGGCTGTGACAGACGGACAGACAGCCAACTGAGTGATCCCATAAGGGTTCCGTTTTTCTATAAAGAGATTCGAAACCCTCAAAAACGTTCTAATGTCAAAAGTAAGTCAGATTGACAAGCGCTACCGTCACGTGGTAAATCTATCACATTTTGACTTTCCAACGCTGTGCTATATCGATACCAGAAGTATAAATTAACGTAAGGGACATTTACCCAAAATGCCAAATTGCCCCTACGACAGTCAACGTAAGGTTCATTTACGCTAAATGCCAAAATGTCCCTTACGTTAGTTGATATTTCTGGTATCGATATGTGTAAATATTTCGACACAAATGTATTTTTGTTAAGAAATAAATAACTTGAACTTGAACTTGAACTTGAACTTGAACGATCGTTTTGGCTGCTAGAATGTCACTTTGTTTACAACCTAAGTTACTCTATTTAATGTTCGTTACACTGAGGAACTTTTGAACGTGTGCAAAATCTTTACTGAGCCGCGACAACTACAGCTTTACCTCGTAAATTAACAACGATAATTATGATATTCACACGACTACAATTCATCCAAACGCTAGCAACATTATTAGAAATTAATTTCAGTCAATACCTTTGATTACCATGCAAACTCACAAACATAAACAATACGGACGAAGCGATAGCATCAAATAGCCAAAATTCACGCTTATTCAGCACATTAGTAATTTATTCAAAGTATACACTAATATGCATTCAAATCCCTATCAATAATCGGGACGTAAAATATAGTTTCGACAAATGTATTGTGAAAAGCGATATGTATCTGGTGAAGCTTTCAAACAGCTGACCCCAACATTCAACCCCAACATTCAACAATCAAATGTTATACAGGTTGTTCCAGAAGTGCGTGGTCATATAAAGGATGGTGTTTTGTAGCTGCTATACAGTACAGAAACAATATTCAAATATAAAAAATATTAGACATTATAAAATAATATACATAATAATATAAAATATTATAAAGACTGTAACTAATAAATTATTTCCTACATGGTACTTTGGTACATGTAAAATGTACCAAAAATCAAACTAATAAATTAATTTGAATTTGATTTTTTACTTTAAAACACTTTCAAGCAGTCGGTGGCGTTGAATAAACGTGATTAAAGTAAAGAGCTTTAAAAGGCTTTTTTTTCTTATATTCGTTTTTGCGATCGGGTTTTTTTTTTAAAGTCAATATTTTTTTTATTTTGACATTCTTTCCTAATTATATATCAAATACTGAACACCAGTCTTTTACATCGTTCTCTCATAAATGTATAATTTCAACATGAATAATGTAACCATACCTAACTTAAGGAAAAAAAATATTAAAACAGTATCCGTGGAGTTTCTTGCACGTTCTTCTCCATAGAGTTCTACGCTTTGGAACGTGCAAATAGCTTCATCTTTTTGGTCGACCGACCTTGACAATTCAAAAGTGCCTGTAAATGGTCTAATTGAAATACATGATTTGAGTCTAGAGTCCATCATTAAATATAACCACGAACTTTTGAACAGTAAAGGTTTTAAAGTAACTGGACCAAAATAAAATTGTGATTTTGCGAGTGTCAACTGTTTTCTTTTTTAAATTACCCACTAGTCTAGCTTTTTTCCCCAAGTACAATTCCATGACCTCCATAAATATCGCTCCGTGCATTATCAATTTGTAATGAGAACTCCGTAATCAAAAGTCGCTTTTGATGTGAAACATCTATAGCCGCGGGTAAAACCGATTGTTGGCGTGGCGTGGCGTTGGTGCCGTGCATTTTCTGGGATAAAAACTAACCTATGACAATAAACCTAATACTACAATACCTTTTTATTAATTAGAAAACTTTTGGTAATCAGATAAGTAGTTTCACAGATCCTAATTACCCACAAACAACTTTAAATCATTATGGTATGGATCACATAATGGTGTTTTATTTGGAGCGGTAATATTTCTTCTAATGTTTTAGAAAATCGTTCCTCACTCAAAATTTTCTACATTTACCCACCAAATTAGAATAAAAATATACCGTCCGAACTTTTCCTTTCATCAGCCAATTATAATTTTAATTCAGCGGCAGGATCAAACGGTGCCAAAATACCTAAGAGTCCTGCTGACCCACAAAATGGCCGCCAAACAAATAACAGTACAGTTATTAATGTGGCCAACTGAGCGTGTCGCCGTGTCGCATTGCGGTCATGTGAATTTCCCACTTTTGCCCGGATTACATTTTTTTATCCGGGTACCCGGATCGGTGCTTCGTGTAGGCATTTTTGTGTCTGACTGTACTTTTTTAGTTTCGGTAATTCGCAGGCTTCAATTTAAAATAAAAAATAAAAACGAAAAAATATTTCGGTGGAATGCCGAGTTACATGGTTAAAATCGTTTCCACGTTGATACAAATTCATTCCACAACAACAAATATAATGGACAAAAAATGCTTCATCTGCTTTGGTTTTAACTGTCAACATTTTATCAGTACTGACTATTTAATCGAATAAAATAAAACTACTCGTTTCTACTTCATAGACAGCAATTTGCCATTCACAAAACTAATTAAAATAAAAACAAATAAACGCTCAATGCACCACCCAATACACAAGCGCGAATTTTAGCATGCAAATGTAAGTACAGCGCTTCATCGCTAGATAAGAAGGGATGAGCGCGGTACATCCCGCAACCCCAAGGGGTATAGGCGAAGGAATCAGCGGTAATAGTTGTATGCAAAGCAGCGCTTGAAACGCTGTTCGGTGACACGACACTCGTGAGACCAACAAGCTTTTTAAACTGGTCTTTTTTAAATTCAGAAGAGGATTTTTAAATCGAAACGGTTAAGTTCGATGGCCGTTGCATAATTTTTGAATTTGTGGCGAATCCAAGATATTATTATTGTGGAGGAGTGTCGGTTTGAGGTTTTAGTAAAGAAAAAGAAGGAAGGACAGAATAAACTAATAATAATAATAAAATTATGGTACTATAGCGACACTACGTACCCCGATTGTAACTATAAGTTCCAATGTTTGAAGTGCTGTGAGACGGCACTTATACAAACTACAAATCTCCAATTAATGGCTAAACAGTAGCAATTTACTGCCTCATTTAAAAGTGTATTTATTGTTTTTTTCTGTAAAATGCACCGTTTAAAAGAATTAAGTCTAAATTTGAAAAATTACAGTTTTTTTTTTTATTTTTCCGAGCATCACGCAGTTAGCACAGGACTTTTGAGGCTGCAAAATTTGTTGTGCACTATTGATATTATATCTTAATAAGAAGGACAGTGCAATTTATTGCGATCTAACGCGTTTAATCTGTCTACGGTGACCAGCCTTTAAAACTCGAAGAGTAATACAGTGAGGATAATTGAATGATGAGTGCTAATATCCTTTTACATTCTTAATCTAATTAGTAAATTTGTGACGGTTCATAAAAACGTAAAATCCACGCAATATGGCTTTTCCTGAGAAAGATTCCACCTTGATATTTGGTTTACGAATTATTTTCGGTCACATAAAACCACATCTGCCTAGCCTTTTCCCAACTATATTGGGATTGGCTTCCAGTCAAACCGGATTCAGCTGAATACCAGTATTTTATGTGGAGCGGCTGCCTACCAGACCTCCACAGCCCATTAACTGGGTAACACGGTACTCCTTGGCAAGACTGCTGTCAGATTATCTGGCTTCTGACTATCCGTAACGACTGCCAAAGATCTACAAATGAAAGCCGGGACCAACGGCTTAACGTGCTTTCCGAGGCACGGAGGAGTCTCGGTATGTAAAGATGGTCACCCATCCACAGACCAACTTCGGCAAGCGTTGCTTATACTTGAAGATTGACCCGTGCGGCTGTTTTAATTTAGCCACGAGCTTCCTCGGTCACATAAAATATTCAAACAAAACAAAACTAAAATCTTTTCCCATTCACACATTTGATTCAGCACGTTTTTCATTGTTTTACATTTTATTTTTGTAACTGAAACCTATGTACCAAACATAGGTAAATTAATATTTCAGTCAAAACGCCCCTGTACAATATAACTGTTTTTATGTTAGATTTCAAATAATAAATTCCTATTTCTATTTCCTTTTGTATAAATATCGTTTTGTAGGTATTCAATATTGAATGTTTTCTATTCAAATAAACTATTCACGAAAATGTTTCGGTTTATTTGATATAATTTCTATATGGCAATTTTACAATGTTTCATAGTTTCAATGTTACATACTAAGTCTGAACATAACATAGTTAGTACATTTTTTTCATCTGGCAACTGATTCGATGTAGACTATTCTGCCCATATAGTGCGAGTACATATCAATATCATGTATGGTATGGTTTGCCACACATTTCTGACATAACAAGAAAAATGGCGATAAAGGGTATTTTACTGGGCACGCCACAATTGGGGCAGTAAGGCCCCTCATTGGGGAGTGGCTGGAGAGGCGCCACGGCATCCTCACCTTCCGCCTGACACAGGTACTCACCGGACACGGCTGTTTCGGGAGGTACCTGTTTCGGAGGCTTTGGAAGCGGTCATCTCCTTCTGCGTAATAGGTAAGTAATGCTAGCGAAGGAGGAGGCGGGCCGCGCGAGAGAGAGACAAGATCTTCGCCCCAACTGCCGCTACAGAAGAAGACGCCCGAGGCCCGAGTACTTGGCGCGTTGTGTTTCACGCGCGCCTCAAAGAAATGTCAGCATAGAAGACGGGGCCCGCTAGGGCCAGAGCCTGCCAGCGTTGCGGCATTTGTTCAAAAGAATAACCGCGGCCCTGGAACGCAAACGGCTTTAGAAGGAACACGGATGGGTTTTAGTCAGTAAGAGTCTGACACGCCCTTCCGTTCCACCCAGAGCGGAAGTCTTTTGATGATTCCCCATCCTTAAAAAAAAAATATCAGCTCAGCAAAAAAAGTTATAAATGTTATAAACTGTTCGAAAATGACAAGTGTTTTTGACAGTTAACAATCGCTAACACTCCTTAAAAAAACTGGACAATTGCAAGTCAGACTCGCGGGCCGGGTAGGGTTCCAAACGAATTTCATTTTCGTAACATGTTATTTCAACACTATTATAGACGTCTTATATACGGTGGAGCATACGGTGGAGGTCTGCCCTGCTTGGGCGGAGCACCGCCGTGTCCTCGTCGAGGCGAGGGAAAGGCAAGGCCTTTGCCCCAACCGCCGCTACAGGAGAAGACGACCCGGGCGTCGGGAGTCGCAGGGCGATTCCCGGCCACCGTAGGCGCGGGCCTGCGGACGGCGAGCGTTGGGTGGCCCGCAGTCCGATCACCACTAGGGCCGGGTCGATGGCACGTTGTTTTTCACGCGCGCCTCAAAGAGATGTCAGCATAGAAGACGGGGCCCGCTAGGGCCAGAGCCTGCCAGCGTTGCGGCATTTGTTCGAAAGAGTCACCGCGGCCCTAGACCGCAAAGGGCTTTAAAAGAAACACGGATGGGTTTTAGTCAGTAAGAGTCTGACACGCCCTTCCGCTCCACCCAGAGCGGAAGAAGTCATTTGATGATTTCCCATCCCTAAAAAAAAGACGTCTTATATATTTTCCTATAATCTATAGATAAAAAACTATTGTCTGCATTTTTTGGTCTAATTTTTTTAATGACTTTAAACCTTTTTTTTTTAAACCCTCAAATTATGTCCTTTCATTTGGTATGTCACACAATACAGTTTGTGAAACTTTTACTCGTATTTTTTTAGTCTGTCGCCCAGTGAACGCAATGCGGCTGGTTGATAAAATTCTAGAACGTTGGATTCACTTCGATACACGTTATTTGCTAGGGTCTTGTTGCGAAGCATGCCGTTTTTAACTATCAGTATACATTTTATTTTTGACGTTACTGGCGTAATGGAGCGCCCTATAAATCAATTTTTATTGTCACGGTCCTGTTTCGTAAAATATAGAAACATGTTATTGCATAAATTTAAGTTTTTGAACTTAACAGACAGATGTGTTGCTAGGGAGTTTGTTCTGCCACTTCTTCTTCCCAGCTAAAACACTAGGAAGAGGTGACGGGGGGCGCGAAGCAGGACTGTCTGATTTTGACGTTCATAAAGTTTTAATTCAGGTAACAGCCAGATTTATTTTACTGCAAATATAACTAGACACTCACAAACTTTACCTTTTTAGCGCAATAGGGAGTGCAAAAAACTGCATATATAATAGTCATTACTGAGTACTTCCTTTGCGCAAAGTGAACCTTGGATGGAAGCCAGAAAACAATATAGTAAAAAAGTTTAATAAAAAAGACTCAACAGCTTAAGCAGCTATAGAATTTAAGGAAGGATGTATGAGATTAGGGAACACTGCAATAAATATAGGTCAAAAAGAAAATGGGACAAGAATGCATCCACCACGGGCTCTAAACGCAGTCACTTTCTTTAGCAGGGTTTCATAGTACGGGCTACATTACATAACGCTAGTACGTATTGGTCCCGCACATTTTAGACGTTTTGAAATCGTTTTCATTGATAAAATAACTGGCCAAGTGCAAGTTGGACTTGCACATGAAGGGTTCCGTACCATAAGCCGAAAAAAACCATGTTTCTTTTATGGGGTCCGCTTTTATTTTTAATTTTTATTATTTGTTGTTATAGCGGCAACAGAAATACATCAGCTGTGAAAATTTCAACTGTCTAGCTATCACGGTTCATGAGATACAGCCTGCTGACAGACAGACGGACAGTGGAGTCTTAGTAACAGGGTGCCCTTTGGGTACGGAACCCTAAAAAGTAACTTTGTCCTAGAACCTAGTTTAGAAAGTATGGTAACTTAGACTTACTTGGTTAATTTAGAGTTTTCACCACTAAATTATTTAATAGATATGTGCTAAGCAGTTAAAAAAAAATATAGATAAGACAGCACATCGTTAACAATTAACTCTCAAAGGGGTTCGAACATTTTTCTATGGGAGCTGGCATAGCCCCCAATCGCCACTTATTTGGTTTGAAAATCGTGGCGCACGATGAAACACTTATATTTATATGGGTAGAGGACACACAAACAAAAATGTTAGGAACATGGTGCCCATAGAAATATTAAAAAAATATTATATCTATGATGGTGCCCCAAAGTGTCACATTGGTGAGATATTTAGGGGTAAAGTTGCCAAGTTTACTAATATTATAAAGAGGAAATATTTGTATTTTTGTATGTAACGAATAAACTTAAAAACTGCTGGACCGATTTGAAAAATTCTTTCAGCAATGGATAGCTACGTTATCAGCGAGTAACTTAGGCTATATTTTATCCCCGTGCTCCCACGGAAACGGGAACTACGCGGGTGAAACCGCATGACGTCCGCTAGTCATTAATAATGAACTAATTACGTGCTAATATGCACTTAGTAGTGCTTATATGTATAAAAATAGTTTTCGGCTTGATTTAACCATTTAAGTTAGTAGACAAGTTCTTAATGAAGTGGTTTTTAAGTGTTCTTATTTTTACTTTTTTCCAATAAATGAATTATTTGAATTTAATCTTATGCATATTATAAGCACTTCATTAAATTAAGTATTTTTAAATGATAATCGGCGAGATGGGCAGACGACATTGTTGCGATCGCTGGTAGAACCTGGATGAGGCTGGCACAAGAACGTGGGGATTGGCACAAGAGAAGAGAGGTCTATGCTCAGCTTTGGGCGAAGTCGGGATGTGGAAGACAATGATGATGAAACGATAGTCATGATTGTCACATGGTGAATTTTTCTCGAAATATCTTGGCAACGTGACACTTTAGGGCACCACGTTCTTAATATTTTTAGTTTGTTAAGTGTCCTCTACCCATATATGCATATAACTCTACCCATATATCATAAATCTACCCATATATGGATCGTGGGCTGTAACTTAAAAAAAAAACAAAATGGCGTCTCAAAATGTCGCCGACGGTTTTGAACAATCCTAGAACACGTCTATATAAAGCAACTCAGAGAACAGAGACTTTCCCGAACGACCACAACACCAAACACCAACTTTATCGAGAAACTATAAAACAAAAACCGTTTCATTTTGCAATCGCCATAACGCTTCGAGACGTAAACTTTGCAAATCCAAGAGCTGAATTAAAGAGCTCTCAGGCATCCGAGATTTTATAGGTACTCGCAGCAACATCCTCATCCGAAAATCAACCCTATTCTCATGGCCATAAAATCAATTTTTTATTGATCGTTAATTTTAGGGGTATCTATGTGTAATGAGTCACAAAACATCGGTTCCGTATGTCTGTTTATTGTCGGGACCATTAAGTGGGTACTGCGAATGACGGCCGTCTCTGGTTTTTGTCGGCGACTTGCCGGTGACAGGCAACAGTTTACGCTCATGGAGCCTGATTGGTTGTAGGAGTGACGGGGGAGTCTGCTATTGATTTGAATGATGCCATTGTCAATCGGGTATGTCTGTTTGGTACAAGGGTAGATGGGAATTTGCTCGAGGAACCAATTTATTATGATTGTTAGTCAGAATTAGGTCACTGATGTTTTAACTTGTCATTTTTTTGCAGCCAATAAATTAAAAAAAAAATTTTTTCATACTCCGCAACATTACAGCTAAGCACAGCCAGCTTTGACCCAGAACTGGTCTAGCATAGTATGCAGTTTCAATAGACAACGAGGCCAATTTTAATTTTTTTTACCACTGACGACGACGTCGATCCCACTATACAACCATAATTGAATGTATTTATTTATTTTTAACCGACGAAAAAACGGAGGAGGTTCTCAAGTCGATGCGTATATATATGACCACGCATAACTTTTTACAGTGTAGTTCGATTTTGATAATTCTTTTTTTAATGGAAAGGGTGTACCCCAAAGTTGGTCCCATATAAATGTGGAAAAAACAATCAACCCTAAGGGTAGGAGAACAGGGGATGATTGATTGTTCACTCACTGATTGTTCTTTGTTATAAATCACGTGCTATACATACCGTAGAAATATCGTAGAATTAGTCGTTTCAAGGTGGCCGAGGTTAGGTTACTTTAGGTTTGAGGGAACTTAAGGCACTGCGAAACAAAAAGATTAGGTTCGAATAGGATGACGGGAGCTACATTGAGCCCATTTGCTAGGTTCCTTTAAACCGTCCAAAAAGAAATGGGAGCTCCGAAAAGTGGAGTTTTGTCAGGTTTAAGGTAGCCCTTTCATGAAGTGTCCAATATGTGAAATGGCCGACCACTCCAAAAAATCGTCACTTTTACGATCCGCATATATATTTAAATGGCATAATCACACATTACCTATGAGCATTTTACGTTGAACTTTGTCAAAGCTGACTGTTCACGGTTCACAGTTCACGCGTCATTTCGCTCCAAATCGTTTCATCTTTCATTCACGTGTCGAGGGAGTTCTCTAATCGACGTGCTCCTGTCATACACCTCATGTCATGTTTCAAAAAGATTGTCTTATCGCCTTTGAGAATTGTGAGTTTTATGCTCTAGTGGTAGTAACTAGCTACGAATATGAAATAGGCAGCTTAAGAAAAATAAGGATATTTTTCATCACACAATTTGGAAAAAAAAGAAGTACGTACTATCACAATTGTCTAATAATAATAATAATATTACTTGCCCAACTCAGTTCTCGAAAATGGCAGTTGCACATTGTATTGGGATCGGTCTATCATCACTGACAGGACTATTGTTGCCAATAAGCCTGACATAGTGGTGATCGCGAGGTTGTCGACATGTGGGATGTGAACACAGCAGTCATTGTGCCGATAATCGTGACGGCCAATGGCATAATTGCCAAGAGCCTTGACCAACATCTGAGGAGGCTCTCGTTGGGCAGCTGGATCAAGGGTTTGACCCAGAAAGCAGTACTCCTGGACAGGGCTCCTCAGAGAGGAACTTCCTAACTATAGGAAGTTCCTCTCTGAGGAGCCCTGACCACCAGTAGCCTGGAACCTGTTTCCGATACTGGTGGGCTACTATTTTTTGTATTTGTATACTATATTTTTGTATTTTAAATTGTAATTTAAATGTATAATGATGCATAAGGGAAATAATAATAATATTTATTCGTAAACGTAACACAACTTTTGGTGCACAATAGGTGTTAGTAGCACTTAATATTATGCTAGTTCATTTTATAAATATTATATACAGTCTCTTCTGTCTTTTAATAAAAATTGACAGAAAATAAAATTAATAACTAATGTGGTAACAAAATGATTCTGCGAACAATTAAGCGGGATAAATTCACATGTAGTATTTGTAATCTAATGATTAATGGTTCCCCGTTCATCAACTATTTTGCTTCAAAAGTAATTGTCTGAATTTTGTGATTGAATTTTCAATAAACTGTTGAATGTTTTCTAACTTTTCCTTCCGTAATAAAAATCAGGGCTAATACCAAGCATAAAGCTAATACCAGAGCATAAAATGGTCAATAATAAAATATATTTCCTAATCCAAGTATTAAAAAACATCTTCGATCAGTAACAAAGAGCTTGCAACGTTCTTTATTAGTGATCAAAGAGGTACACACCTAAAATTGTCTCCTTTATAAAATAACTAAAAACTCACCATTTTTAGCCGCCATAGCCAGCAGTGTGGCGCCGAGCGCAGCCGCCGTGACCAGCAAGCGACACAGCGCCGGCAGCATGGTTGCACTTCACATCAGACCATCACATCACATCACCATCACCGATCACGGTGATCATCATACAACTGCACTGATTTTAACAACTTTTTGAAAACAATTTAAAATTAGAATTCGATTTTGACAGGTTGAACAACATCTGGAACAAAAGAGAAAATTATTGTTAGTTATTTTGTCGAAAAAAAAAAATATATATATAGTTGTATGGTTGATATGGTTGTGGTTGATAGTAAATAAAATATGTTTTTTTATGTTTAGTGAATTATGTAACTGAATTAACACAAAACCTGAAAAGGGCTTACAGTGTGAACCACTTTAAGTTGCTTTGGGATTAACAGAAGAACTGTGAACAAAAGTCAGTGACTCCACTCCAATTCTGACAGCATAATCATTTAAACAAATTCTTAAACAGAATACGTAAATGGAAACCGTCCCATGCAATAATCTACCTTACACGTCACAAATCAGGGCTGAAATTCCAATAACCACGCCACTGCATTAAGACTGCGCAGTCAAATAATGAAAATCAATAATCATAGAGGTTTGAGTTCTCTATATCATTAGTTAAGTTCTAAGTTCTTGAACTAAGTTTCTAGGAAACCTGTCTTGATAAGTGAGTACTGACATGCGATAGATATTGAATAATAATCACTTACAACGTTCTTTTCCCTGCGAAAAGCATTCGTTGGGTAGTCATTGCTTGAATTATCGAACGTTTATAGTTTACCTGTTGGTCGAGTCGTTAGTGACCCTGACTGCTAAACCGGAGGTCGTGGGTTCGATTCCCACTCGATCAAATCTTTGTGTGATGAGCATGATCATTTCTTCTGTGTCTGGGTGTAATTTGTCTATATTAGTCAAAGTCAATATGATGCTATGACTGGCTTGTCGGTCAAGTGGTTAGTGACCCTGACTGCTAAACCGGAGGTCGTGGGTTCGATTTCCACCCAGGACAAATCTTTGTGTGATGAGCATGATCATTTGTTCTGTGTCTGTGTGTAATTTGTCTATAATATGTATGTATTTAGAAATATATAAGTATGTTTATCAGTTGTCTGGTTGCCATAGCACAGGCTCTGTCTAGTTTGAGATCGGATGACCGTGTGTGAGTTGTCCCAAGATATTATTATTCATTGAAAATTGTTCTACGCATAGACACTGGCTTTATGTTTTACTAGCATAAAACTTATCGAACTCTAAATAATACTCTAAAAATATTTCAGCTTCTTTGGAAGATTGGTTAACACTACGAAAACGTACAACGGAAATGTATAGCACGTGTATAACTAGGCATATTCCACGTGCACATAAATTTAACTGAATACACATGTCACGTCAAGTCCACGCGTCCCCAGTTTTTCAATTAAAAAGTCCTCTTCACATCACACGACCAATAAGGCTTTTTACAGTACAAATTCAGCGCTGAGTTGGCTTGTTTTTTCAGTAGTGGTAAAATAGGTAAATCCTAGTTATAGGTAGGCAATATTCCATTGGAATGCGCTCCCTCTGAAAATCAGGACGGCAACCAGTCGGTTGGCCTTTAAAGTGAAGGCACATGAGCACATTCGCAAGAAGTTGGTAGAATCATCACAGCGTTAATTCGTTGGATTCGTTTTTAACCGACTTCCAAAAAAGGAAGAGCTTCTCAATTCGGTGGGTATTTTTCTTAATCACGTTGTTAATCTTTGGTTATGTGAATGTATATTTTTAAATGTATTTTTTCTCTTTCCTTTGTTCGTTGCACCTGCCATGTTGTCTCTGCACCACCCTAAGGTCGACTGGTAGAAAATGCCTAAGGCATTAAGTCCGCCTTTGTAGTGTTTTTACTAGTGCATAAAGTTTTAATAAATAATGAATACCTACACTGTAATATGGCCTGACAGACTGTTGACATTTGTAACATTGTGGTGTCTGGAAAAATTTGGAGGTCGTAAGACCTGTACATATTGCCAGCGAAAAAAAACCTCTTCATCATCATCATTTCAGCCAAAGTACGTCCACTGTCGGATATAGGTACGTCCACACCCGGTCGCCATATGGACCGGTTCTGTGCGACTCGCAATGATGTATTGCGACTGTAGCGCTACATAATTGGGGTTATATAGTAATAGATATAAGATCAGTGATTATAGTATCGCCTCTGCAGCATTGCCATCGCATCGGGTCGATGGCACGTTGTGTTCCACACACGCCTCAAAGGGATGTCAGCATAGGAGACAAGGCCCGCGAGGGCCAGAGTCCGCCAGGGTTGCAGAATTTGTTCGAAAGAGTCACCGCGGCCCTGGAACGCAAAGGGCTTTAGAAGGAACACGGATGGGTTTTAGTTAGTAAGAGCCTGACACGCGCTTCCGCTCCACCCAGAGCGGAAAAAGTCATTTAATGATTTCCCATCCTTAAAAAAAATAAAAAGGCATTGCCATCGCGACTGTATCGTAACATTTTTGCAGTTGTATCGCTACTGAATTGCCTCAAAAAGTTGCCGTGGGCGACCTCCCTAAGCAATCAGTAAGTACTTTGTAAATTACCCTCAGGCATAAATTACGTGGGCATATTTATTACGAAGGTGCGCGTAATTGTAATCAACACTCACCTGATAATTAACTTTAACAAACTGTGATTAATAAATCACTAACACCAACTCATTCATCTGAACTTTTGACACCCAATACTGAATTTGTCAGCCATGTAATTGCAAATTAGCCACGTTTTCAATTAGCATTGCTTACCAATCTATTTTGTTATAGAAAAACGTGGAGTAAGAATGAGTGGAGGGTAAATAAAAATCAATCAAGTAAGTTAAATTTATACAACAATCGATACCAAGAGATTTTATGATTTGATAATAAAAATGATTATGATGACGATACCGCTTAAAAACAGGAGGTAGAATCATCATCATAGTCAAAAACGTTCGTTGAATCAAACTGACCCACAAGAAAATAAGATTTTATGAAGTTTAGCTCAAATAGATTTTTGTCTTCTGACTACCCGTCACGACTGTCAAATATATTCCAATAACGGAACCAATAGCTTAACGTGCTTTCCATGGAGGAGACTCGGTATGTAATGGATGATCGCCCATCCACGACCCGACCTCGGCAAACGTTGCTTAATTTCGATTATCGACCCGTGTGGTAGTCATTATTTAGCAACGAGCTCCTTGAGCTGACACCCTTTTATAGGGAACTCAATTATAACAAACAAGACATAGTAAGAAACCTCAACTTAACCCTTTGCGATATACTGGCACAGTGTAAGGGTAATACGCAGAGATCGAAATAGGTAGACTATATTTACCTAATGTTCGTGGAAGATAGAAATATAGACTTGATAAATCCTCCTCTAAAATTCCTGAATCATAAACATGACAATTGTATCCCGGGATTTAAGAAATTGCAAATTACTTATTGCGCTTTGAATACATTTAAACAAAAATAGTTTTGTTTAAATGTATTCAAAGCGCAATAAAATCTTATTATGTTTTTAGAGTTCAGTACCTACTAAAACTGTTAAATTAAATAGCTTTCTTTTCGTACAACTCTTTCTTCTTTTGATTCTTTAAATCAATTATTTATAACTATACTCAAAGTCCAGTTTATGTTTTTTTTTATAATCCCGGGTTTTAATTGTCATGATTCTATTTATGATTCCGGGATTTTATAGGGGGTATTATCAACCTCTATGTTACTTACTTCCACGAACATTAGGTAAATATAGTCTTCCTATTCCGATCTCTGGTATTAAGGTTACTTACTGTAATATTTTTCCACAGTTCTTTTTTATCTAATGACTCTCCATTTTATTACTACCTCTTTGTACACAACACACTAAACTGTCATCACTTGCAAATAATTATATATTAAATTAGGGTTATCAGTAAAACCAGGGACGTACAGAAATCATTGGGAACATCTGCTATCGAAAATAGGCTTAAATAGATTGCCAGTGTTAATAATTTCGACGGGTGTTGCCATAAAACGATGCTAAACAGGATTCGTGGTCGCTTAATACTGTGCTCCGTATCAAATTATTAGGTACTAGCTTTTGCCTGCGACTTCGTTCGTGCATATCCCGTTTTTCCCATTCCCGTAGGTATTTCGGGAAATCCTCTTAGTGCTTCCCTACACTCCCCAAGGAATCTACATGCCAAAGGGGAATGCCGATTTTAGGCCTTGCGATGCCCAAGAAATTTAATTTAGTAAAAAAAAATATGTAAATTTTACGTAATTAACTCTTCTATTCACGACGCGATACAAGTCAGTAAGATTTTTTAATAAATAATAAATATTGAAACAATACAACGAAATAAACAGACATTTGCTAGGTTGCCAATTTAAAATCCGGGAAAAAATAAAGATTTGTTGCAAAACATTGATTTGACATTTACTCATATTTGTACTTTATTTATTTGTCCCTTTGTTTATAGAAGTCCCAATGCATTCGATGTTTCTTGTGGGCACTCAGGGCCTAAATCACTATGGCGGCTTGGCATCCCCCTTTCTACACATAAAAGGAGACAATATGTGTTATGTATGTGCCAAATAAACTAGTTTCTTTCTTTCTTTTCTTTCATAGTCTGGAAAGGTACTCGCTCGTACCTCACGCTCAAGGCAGAACACCGGCGAGATGGACAGACGCTATTAAGAAGGCTGTTGGAATCAACATGTACCGAGCGGTTTACACAGCAAAAGACTAACTGATTTGAAGTCGCGTAGTATGTGCGTCGATGGCACGTTGTGTTCCACACGCGGCCCTGGAACGCAAAAGGCTTTAGAAGGAACACGGATGGGTTTTTAGTCAGTAAGAGTCTGACACGCCCTTCCGCTCCACCCAGAGCGGAAGAAGTCATTTGATGATTTCAAATCCTTAAAAAAAAAAATGTGGTCGTGATCCTCCGCAGTGGAGGAAAACGAAGAAGAGGAATATGGATATTGGACACAATAGTGTTGACAGGGGAGAATGGAAGGACGAAAACCTTTGCCGAACCCAAATAAAACGGGAGAAGTACTGAACACCTTTTGTACAAGAATATTTTTATGTACCTAGTAAATGATTGTGAAGATTTCGCGCTTCCCACTCAACTAGTAAATTAAGGATAATGCTTGATAGACTTAGCACGTGTACGTGATGTATTTATGTTTGGTTGCAGGTCAATTACTATAGATCATGATTCCGATGTGGGAGAAAGACGGAGCTATTCAAGATGCATCACACTATTTCTTTTGCTCAAAGTAAAAATGGTGATATTTATACGTCATATTATAATGGTTGATTTGATTCGTCTTTACAGTATAGTATGAACCAAGAAAACATACCTCAAATTACCGGGACACTCACGCTGTACAGCTGTTATTTTCATAAAAGTGCAAAATAGGCCTTGGCAACCTAAATAACGAAATCAACCACTTCAAAACAAACTAACCACGAACACTCAATTTTGAAATGCCAAACAAACTAACAAAGAGACATCAAAACATCGCCACCAGGCTGGCCCATCCTCCGCCACTCCTGCCCATCCCCCCTTCTAATTAATGGTGAATACACAATACAAAATTTATTTGCCAACTTGACACGCAGCAAAAGCTAACACAATGAGGCTTGTCGGCGTCATGGCCGAAAATACGGATTTCAATTTTCGAACGTATCAGGGTTACCAGATGCAAAATTTTACGGTTTTCTTTTCTTGATGTAGTTTGGTTAATCATGTGAAGAAGACTGACTTAGGAACGCATTGTTGAAAAGTTTTTTTTATCTGTTTGGCTTTTATAATAAGTTAATATGTTTGTTGTATTGTTATGCGAGTAAGTGCATAAAAAGTAAATTTAGAGAAAGCGAATTTTATTGGATACGCATAAGGCCTCATGCATTAATATCGTTTGTAAATTATCATGAAAATCAGAGTAATATCGTTTCAAAATAATAATTATTAAGCGCTTATACAGAAAAACTAGAAAAACCGAAAAATACTTAATATAATTATATTTTAACTTCACAAACGCACCTTATTGTGTGCTCATTTAAGTTTAGATTAACAGTTGTTATCGTCACAATCGCTATGATTAATATTTTTCCATATACAATTGCCGGAATCCTTTCGTCCGAAAATAATATCGTTAGATACATATCGATTCCCTTATAATTGACCGGTGATCGAGTATCGGCGTGGAAATGGGTGACCGTTAATTTTAACAAGTGGCAACCTTACGGTACGTGCAGTGCTCGCCGCGTGAAATGAAATGCGGTTCGTGCTAGAATTCCAATTTCGAAATTTGAACCTCGAATTGTAGGTGCTCTGCTATTGGACACTGATAATTTGTTTTGCCTAAGTCATATTCTATTCTTAATGTTAACGCTAAGCTAAACGCTATGTCAATAGTCAGAGGGTCCCTAAATTTCAGCTGAGAATGCGCAGCTGAGATACGAATCCGAACGTTGCATACCTACAAATAAGTACAATATGTCCTCAGATCCGGCCTATGTCCAGCAGTGGACGTCTTTTGGCAAATTTAAATGGTTTAGGCACTCTTTGAAGACAACCACAGATTATAATATCAAAATCAAAAATAAATAGGAAAAAAATACATTCATCTTTTTCCACCGTAGGTCCCACCCAGTTATACATTATTTTGTCCTTGGAAAATTTACTCCAAATTCCTACAAAAACCAACAAATAAAAATAATTAGCACCCAAATTAATTTCCAGCGACCAACCTAAAACAAACTGATTTATTAAACCGTAAACTACAAAACCGATAGTGGCAAGCTCTACACAGTAACCACACGTTCCTAAACGGTTTTATATCGTTGCAAATTAAATTAAAATTTCTAGGCCATTACAAAATAAAGTTCCACCGAAGTACTGCAGTGTAACATTCACGTTAAATCTACTTTTATATCTGTAGAATCGGTTCATTGCAGATGTTCTTGGTTAAAGAATTTTGGGGTCAATGAACGACATCGATAATATGTAGACTAGCTGTTGCCGTTGACTTTACTCTCGGTAATAGGTTGATTGTCATCCTGATTTCTGGGGAGCATTTGTTTTTTTTTAATCTCCTTTTCTCCCTGCAAGCTGTCTTGTCGACAATAATTTAAAGGATTTTACGTATTTATAAAATATGGCGTGCATGGTACAGTATCCAATGATATGTCCATCTAGTATAGCTTTTTTATATTTGGCTTAGAGAAGATCTTGAGGAGCACGTCTCTTAAGTCTTTTAAATGTGTGATTTGGTTGTTCCTCCATTGAACTTCTTGCCAATTGGTTTGGAATTCAGTTCTTTTGCAATGGGGTGCATTTGACGGAGAAGTAAATTGTCGAAGAAAGAACAGTCAATGAAGTCAATGCGATGAGAGGGACAATGAAGAAGACGGTTTAGCGATAGACATAGTTTTTTACTGTAGTTGTTTCAGCTAAACATAGATCAAGGATACGCGTATCTATAAATAATGATAAATAATGTGTTGTTTTATATTTAACAGGTCTTTGCGATGGGATTCTGCGATGACCCGAAATACATAACAGCATCTTACGGTTCGGGGACACAAAGAACAAAAGCTAACTGTATTATTATAACCTGTGCATATTTATAAAAATCAATTGCCGTTCGTTAGCTGCTGAAAATCAGCGTCGTTGATTGTTGGATTTGTCCATAGTCACAGCATTTATGCTGAGCAAATGACCAATTTTTGATCGGATGCGACGCACAACTTGAATTTATTAATATTTTCTACAATTAACTGTTAATTGTCTAAAATGTTTATTATTATTGTAGTTTCCATGTTGTCGCTGTCAGTTAGTCAAGCGTCATGCCATAGACAACTGCTGAACTGTGTTCTGTTTTGTCTGTGATGGGCTCAGAGACTCGTTTTAGTTAATGTCCGGTCCTCACATGGGCCATAATTGTAGATAATAAGTTATTTATCTTTAAGAGTTTCTGTGCGTCTTTACTGGCAGAATAAACTGATTTTCTTTTTAAAAAAAGTCAAAGATGAATATTTTAAGGCTTTCGGACCTACCCAAAAGGAAAAAACAAAACCCTTATAGGATCACTTCGTTGTCCATCTGTCGATATGTCACGACCCTTTTTCTCAGGAACTCGTGGAGGTACCATGTTGAATTTCATACCATTTGATCCGTATTTACGTAGGTCGATGGTACCTTGGAACTCTAAAGTAAGGTATCAAGATTCTAAGTCAAAGCAATAAAATGATACGGCTATTTATGCATCATTTTTGTGACAAATTTTGGTATTTGCAAGTTAATCAACCATTGACCAAGAATCATGAAATTGACTTGAAGTAAGGTCTTACAGCACAAGTAATGGAAAAGTCTGAAAAGTGATAGTTTATAGTTTTATTATATTGAAAATCATTCTTTGCGATTACAAACTTTTGCAGTTGAAGAAATGACCGTAAAATAGGTACATCGAGAAAAAATTTTCAACTGCAAAGTTAAGTTTGTCCTTCAATCGTACTTATCGTTTCATCAGAGTAATGAGAGTGTTTTCATAGTTTAAAAACTTCAGTAGGTAATGGAAAAAAATTGAGACACGTTTCCCTTAATGGAAGAACTATATCTACACACGAGTTAGTACGGAACCCTCGGTGTGCGAGTCAGACTCGCACGTATCCGGTTTTGTTTAGTTTAGGAAAAAAAAAAGGATTACCATCAAATCTAAATTTAAAATGTTAAAAAAAAAAAAAAAAAAATTACAATTTCGCAAGGCCAATTTGCGGAGCCAGTTTAGTACACCTAAA
Source organism: Mamestra configurata (assembly GCA_002192655.3). NCBI lineage: Eukaryota > Metazoa > Arthropoda > Insecta > Lepidoptera > Noctuidae > Mamestra > Mamestra configurata. Next base: position 436,854 of record NDFZ01005440.1, on the reverse strand, counting down.
CTGGCTCCGCAAATTGGACTACGAACAAACAGAAAATCTAGTCACCAGTAACCCAAACAAATAATAGGACTGCACTACCAATACACACACCGTAATTCCTACGAATACATAAAAAAACACACCATCATGCACAACACACCACACCACATGGGCAATCATAATCATAATTTCACTACCTAATTGAGTTTTTTATTTTTAATATCATCCGTTTCATAGATATTTTTTTCAATTAGCATTGTATCTAGCACGTAAGGGAACTGTCCCCTGAGATACATATTAGTAACCTAGTTCAGAAAGCAGAGCTTTTATGTAACAGTGACACTTGTTAGCAAATAAATCAAAATCAAAAGTCATTTATTCAAATTAGGCTGAGTGCCAGCACTTTTTGAACGTCAAAGTTCTACATAAAGACAGTCCCCCATAACGCCCGCCCGTCACCACTTCCTAGTGTTTAAGCTGAAGTGGCGCTACAAACTCCCCAGCAACACATCTGCCACTTCCTAGTGTTTAATCAATTTTAGGTGGTATGAAGTTCACCATGTCATCTGGTAGGTCAGTTAAAACAAACCTAATAGCAACAAGACACTTATTACTTACTTATTACCAATTCACCCCATAAACTTATCGAAACAACTAAAAAGATCTCCCCTATAAAGGCCTGATACTCCGGTCACAGCCAATTTTTCACCGTGCAAATATCCACGTACCAAGCAATTAACCTTTTGGGGCTCTAAACTAGCCTATCTGCCGGTAGCCCCTGAGTTATGGCCTAACGACGGCCATAATTTACTGCCCATAAAGACCGACCTTTGGGCATGATTCATTTGCGCAGTTCAGTAGTTATGACACCCCATTTAAAGGGGGAGATGTGAATGTAAAATAAATACAATGGTTTTTGAGGTTATGTTTTGATATGGCGGGGAGTTTGGATTGTTTGTGGTGAATAGGTCTTTGTGTGTCTGATTTTTTGTAAACGAATTGGGTTTATTGGTGTTGGTCGATTGTTTTTTATTGTTTATTGGTTGGTTTTACTTACCTACCACCAAGACTATATATAAGACTAACCAACAAGAAGAGGTTTTTGCGAATGGTCAACTAGAGTGACTATAATGCTTTGAGTTTTTGAGTTTAGAGTTTTTAATGAATGCCACCGATGCTGCAATTGACGTAACCACCAAATGGGCCCAAAAAATCTAAACCATCGACTCGAAAAGCGAGTAAATAACAGTTTTAAACAGTTAGTAGGTATTGCTCAAGTGTACACTGACGGCCAGCTTGGTTTCCATGTGTCCTCGACCCAGAAGGTCTTACACCATTTTTTTCTTAAGGTCGTAAATGTTTGATCCAAGAAAATGATACCTTGCCATGTAAATCTCGAAACTCTTATTTATTAAAATAATAAAGAACTATAACCATGGATAGTATAATTTAATTAGTTACCTGAAGAGGTAACTGAAACTCTCACGAGAGTACAAAACAGTTGATAAAGAAGCAAACAGAATAAAAACATTCTAGCATTTATTGAACAGAAGGAAATAGCATTATTTAAACATCACCCCATTATTTCGCAATTCACATCAATGTTCAGCGAATGTCAAAAAATGTTAATATTGCATTCCCTCCTGAAATATGTTTTATATGCATTAAAAACTTGTTCTGCGAACACTTGGGTGAACAAATCGAAATGTAGTATCGGGGACATAGAAACAGCGAGTAAAAACTTCAACTGTTATATAAGGAAGAATAGACAATTAGACATACATATACATTTTTTTTTTGGATGGTAAATCATTAAATGACTTCTTCCGCTCTGGGTGGAGAGAAAGGGCGTGTCAGACTCTTACTGACTAAAACCCATCCATGTTCCTTGTAAAGCCCTTTGCGTTCCAGGGCCGCGGTGACTCTTTCGAAAAAATTCCGCAACCCTGGCAGGCTCGGGCCCTAGCGGGCCCCGTCTGCAATGCTGACATCTCTTTGAGATGCGCGTGGAACACAACGCGCCACCGACCCGGGCCTGATGGTGATCGGACAGCGAGCCACCCAATGCTCGCCGTCCGCAGGCCCGCGCCTACAGTGGCTGGGGCTCCCAACGCCCGGGGCGTCTTCTCCTGTAGCGGCGGTTGGGGTGAAGGCCTTATCTTTCCCTCGCGCAGTCCGCCTTTGCAGAAGGAGGTGACCGCTTCCCAAGCCTCCTCGCTCCGGACCATGATTTTAACCAGGGCTACCTACCTGTTTACGAAGTAATGTTCCATTTTTGCAAAAAGTATTGTTTTCACTAAGACTGAACTAAAACAAGGAAGTATAATAGGGTNAGTTTAGAGTTTTTAATGAATGCCACCGATGCTGCAATTGACGTAACCACCAAATGGGCCCAAAAAATCTAAACCATCGACTCGAAAAGCGAGTAAATAACAGTTTTAAACAGTTAGTAGGTATTGCTCAAGTGTACACTGACGGCCAGCTTGGTTTCCATGTGTCCTCGACCCAGAAGGTCTTACACCATTTTTTTCTTAAGGTCGTAAATGTTTGATCCAAGAAAATGATACCTTGCCATGTAAATCTCGAAACTCTTATTTATTAAAATAATAAAGAACTATAACCATGGATAGTATAATTTAATTAGTTACCTGAAGAGGTAACTGAAACTCTCACGAGAGTACAAAACAGTTGATAAAGAAGCAAACAGAATAAAAACATTCTAGCATTTATTGAACAGAAGGAAATAGCATTATTTAAACATCACCCCATTATTTCGCAATTCACATCAATGTTCAGCGAATGTCAAAAAATGTTAATATTGCATTCCCTCCTGAAATATGTTTTATATGCATTAAAAACTTGTTCTGCGAACACTTGGGTGAACAAATCGAAATGTAGTATCGGGGACATAGAAACAGCGAGTAAAAACTTCAACTGTTATATAAGGAAGAATAGACAATTAGACATACATATACATTTTTTTTTTGGATGGTAAATCATTAAATGACTTCTTCCGCTCTGGGTGGAGAGAAAGGGCGTGTCAGACTCTTACTGACTAAAACCCATCCATGTTCCTTGTAAAGCCCTTTGCGTTCCAGGGCCGCGGTGACTCTTTCGAAAAAATTCCGCAACCCTGGCAGGCTCGGGCCCTAGCGGGCCCCGTCTGCAATGCTGACATCTCTTTGAGATGCGCGTGGAACACAACGCGCCACCGACCCGGGCCTGATGGTGATCGGACAGCGAGCCACCCAATGCTCGCCGTCCGCAGGCCCGCGCCTACAGTGGCTGGGGCTCCCAACGCCCGGGGCGTCTTCTCCTGTAGCGGCGGTTGGGGTGAAGGCCTTATCTTTCCCTCGCGCAGTCCGCCTTTGCAGAAGGAGGTGACCGCTTCCCAAGCCTCCTCGCTCCGGACCATGATTTTAACCAGGGCTACCTACCTGTTTACGAAGTAATGTTCCATTTTTGCAAAAAGTATTGTTTTCACTAAGACTGAACTAAAACAAGGAAGTATAATAGGGTTTGGTGCCAGAAATAGGAAAAGCGTTTCATTGCCTCAGGCGACCGGTTCTTTATTTTTTGGATTAAAACCTATAGAAGACTTACCAAACTTTAATAGATTTATTTGTTTTTCTGGTCAGTTTTTGGCGCTATTCAAAATGTCACGTGATTAATCGTACATACCCATATATTAAGTACAGACCATGTAATATTGTATTTAATACTTAAACAATTGCTTCTCTTTCTCAGTCTTCACGAGGTTCTCGTCAAGCGCGATGGAAACATCGATTTATCATTGTGCGGCGCGCTAACCAGTCTATCACCACTTGGTCAGGCTTATCAGCAATAATAGTTCTATCAGTGGTGATAGACCGATCCCAGTACAACGTGACATGGTCATTTTCGAGAACTGGGCCCCATAGCAGATTATGAGGAAAGATGTGCTTTTTTAAGTGATCAGACACTTAAACCTAAGTCTAGAATGCTTTCTTGTAAACGTTATAGTGTACTCATTGTCTAAATAAAATAAATAAATACGACAGATATATACCTACAATCCCACATATTTATATTCCCCCTGAACATATTCCACTGACAAAAGTTATTCGACTATTGAAAAATCAGCACGAATTAAACTAGTATTAGTTTAATTCGAACCCAAAATAACGACCAGTTTAACCCAAATCCTAATTCGTTTAATCCAATTATTTGAAATATCAATGTAATAACGTTTAAACATTAATAACAAACATTATACATAGTGGAAATTTAACTTGACGTGTTAGTGAGCCTAAATATAAATCAACTGAGTACATACCCCTCTGTAAGTAATATGAATACGTGCTTTCAGAGTTATGATTTAATCTGATTTATGTTTGTAGTACAACCAATGTTATATAATACTTGTTGTTATAGTTATGTACTCGCTATTAGTACATAATGGTATTCGGCAATGGGCACTAATGGCATGTTTAGGCAGGATTGTATTACGGGCAACGATTTTGTCTGAGATTATTTCGGTGCTTAGAAAGTAAGTGGTTGTTAGTGCAAATATGGATGCTGGAATTTCTTGAAAAATGTTAGCTTTAAGTAAATGGATTGTATAACGTAATATTTTTGCTGAAATTAATGGTTATTTGTTATCTGACTCAAACCTGACCCAAACTCATACTTAACAATCAATGTATTGATTTGTATTTTTTAACCTTTTTTACCACCTCTGTATTAAAGCGAATAAAAGTAAAATTTTGATAGGTTTTGTCGGTAATTAGATTATGAAAAATACTCAACTAAAACCGGAACACCGAAAAACACAGGTTTTAATCAAGATTTAAAACTCCGGAGTTTTTCAGTTAGTTCAATTTTTTTTTTTTTTTTTACTCAAACAGAATATTAAATGGATTGCAACCACCGATTTTTGTATTATGTATTTGAAGAAAAGCAAAACATCAAACAACACGACCTGATCCCACAATCGCCCTTTTACAACCGGAATACCAGACGTACTGCTGGGTACCATCCGCACTTGATCGATATCCCGACTAGTCGTACTCAGCCCTTCTACTCCACATTTATCATGCGCACATCCAAAGTGTGACACTCCCTGCCAATGTTTCCTTCCACATATAACCCGTCTGTCTTCAAAGCCAGAGTGAACAGGCATCTGGGCACGCTCGCTCCATCATAGACCTCATCCATCGATTTCCATCAGGCGTGATCGAGGTCAAGAGCAAGCCCATTTCTTCCTCGCAGTGTAGCTGTTGCAATGCACAGAAAATGCTGCTGCTCATTCTCTGGTGAGCCCCTTAGTCGCCTCTTACGACGCCCACGGGAAGTGATGGGATGGTGCTATTCTTTTACGTCCGACACCATACAGCACCACTTCACCACACTCATCATTTGCCTAGCCTTTTCCCAACTAGATTGGAGTCGCCTCCTAGTCAAACTGTATTCAGCTGAATATCAGTATTTTAGGTGGAACGGCTGCCTACCAAACCTCCACAACCCATTAACTGGTTAACATGGTACTTCATGGCAAGACTGGAGTCAGATTTTTTCTGACAATCCGTAACGACTGCCAAAGATCTCCAAATGACAGCCACTTAATGCCAGGAACTTAATTCCGCAACAAGTATATTTATAACGATGCCACAAACAACACTTACAAGTACGGATTGTCTGGACTGTAAAAGAGACTGACCGACTTTGTTTCAGTGTTTCTTCTCAGTAGTCAGCTAGGAAACACCGGCCTCATCTTGCTTAAAATGACCAAGAAGTTCACTATATCGTCGACTTTGTCTCTGTCATCTATGACCTAGACTAGAGTCAAGAGCAAACCCATATTAAATAATAATTTAAAAAAAAAAGATTGACGTATAAAAGTGTTATGTTTAACCTACTTGCAAAATAAATATCATTTTACATTTTCTCGCTATTCGCGGATTCTATGGCCCGTGTCTCATGTGACAAATGCATGCACTATTCCAATATATTTCGCGTTTTCTCCAAAGAAAGAGTTTTCTCGTTCACCCCCGATGTATTTATTCAATATTGAATTTGAAATTTAACTGTTTTTTCTTGTTTACTAGAAAACTTGTGGGGACTACGTGCAACTGTTGAGAATGTTTATATTTTTATGTAATTGAATTTTCTTATTCAAAATTTGTTTTAACGAAAGTTTAATTCTAGAAGCTGCCCGCGAATACACTCACGTGGTTATAATACATCCTCTCTTTATAAATAGGGTACTTTTGCTAGGGAAAAATAAATTATAAAATTGAATAATAAATAAAATTTATGTCGAAATATACTTAACCTTTAAATACTGAGGTGGCTCTCAGGCCTTGAGAAAGTAAAATTGTTGAATTACTCCCTTCCCATGCGCACGACTCCCGCGTACCTTCTAGTACCTTCGGGAATAGTAGCGCCGAGGCTGTGAAGGCTGTGCACGTGTTTGCACGTGCAATTCTGGTAAGTAAATTTATTTTAAAATTATTCGTTTTTTTTTTCAATCAGTATTTACGTAACTTTTTTTTGTAAATAGGTTCGTTTTAGTTTTAGTATTTTTTGCAGTAGTTTGAAAACTGTGTTTAATAAATATCTTTAAAGGATATATTTAATTTTTAAGTTTCGACAACACTTCGCATTTTTTGACTGTGTGTAATTTGCAATAATTGTTGTCTGTCATTTTTTGTTCCCATAATAGCTTTATAAGTACTGATGTACCACTTGCTAGAAAGACTATTTAAAATTAAGATTGTCAGTTAATTTGTTGATTTTTTAAATCATTTTAATTAATCAATAATCATTCTTTTAATGATTTGTGATCTCATGTGATTTTTGCCAATAAATGCTAAGTGCCCAGCCCGAGCCTGCCAGGGTCGCGGAATTTATTCGAAAGAGTCACTGGCCTGGAACATGACGGGCATTAGAGAAACATGGATGGGTTATAGTCAGTAAGAGTCTGGCACTTCCTTCTGCTCCGCCCAGAGCGGAAGGAGTCATTTGATGATTTCTCATCCATAAAAAAGCAATAATTGTGTGTGCCAAATCCGTAAAGTAGTTCCAACGTAAAACAGTAATAAACATCCATCCATCCTTTTAAACTTTTACATTATTATAATTTCAGTAAGAAAATTTACCTCAAAATAAAAAAATATAATAAAAATCTATTTTCCCAATTCAAACGTAATAATTCGCTTGGCTGCTAAATAGCGTGTCCATAATGCAATTACTCGAGTTAAAACATAAATAAATGTGTCGGCAATGTCCGAATGTCAGCGGAATTGGCTTTGGGTTAACATTAAATAAATGCACAGATAACATTATATTGTTTCGTTGACAAGGAGGATTTAAGTTGTCACAGTATAGGTTTGTGATTTGTATTTAGTGTTGATTTTGTATTTAATTGTCATCTATATATAAAAATTAACCCCTATTTCTCTTAGTTACGCTATAACTTGAGAACGGCTTGACCGCTTTGGTTAATTCTGTTTTGTCGCCAGATTACAGGGAAGGTTAAAACAAAAGTAGGTAAGGTAGGAAGAGTAGGGTAAGGTAGCGGAAGAAGTCATTTGATGATTTCCCATCCCTAAAAAAAACAAAAGGTAGAATAGGGTAGGTTACGATTGACGGGAGGTGACGGGAGCGAAGCCACGGGTACAGCTTGTTATTCTAATATTGTAATATGTTTAGGTTTATTCTCGATCTTGAAAAGCGTACAAATTGAAGTTGCAATATTATATCAGCAATACTTGCTTGTGCATTGAAAAGGGGTCATTGTACAAATTATTATGAAAATCTTTAACTATGGGATTAACACTGAAATCGTGAAATAATAATGCACATTATGAACGGGAAAGTACACATTTTATTCGCAATTTTGGGTTGATAATATCGGTTATCTTGCAATGTTTTCATTCACCGTTATGAGAACACAAACTGTAGTGATGTAATAGATCAATCGATCTGTAGTGATGTAGAATGTAGATAAATTTGCCTGTCGAGCCACATGACTAAATATTATGATCTATTACATCGCAAATTTTTTTATGTTTGAAAATATGTATTGTTATTTTTCTTTAGTACTTAATTTCTTTTCTGTTTCGAATTTAATTTAATTTAATTTCATATCACTGTTTTTTTTTGAAATTGTTGTAATTATTTTACTGTACGAAATTAATTTATTCGCAATGTGACATACTATGCCTACATTTGGCATATTTTATTTAAATACGACATTTTTTACTTTTATTTGTATAAAGTGTAATTCATTTTATTTTTGTAATGCGTTGTTTAAATTTTATTATTATTTATTTTGTTTTAAATTTTCTAATGAATTGTTAATCTTTCATAGAGAATGCTGTGCATACCTATAAGTGATGTATTTGCACAGAACTCTATACTTGTAATTTCCTGTTTTTTGTTAAAATTGTAAATATGTCGTTGGTGGCCTTACTTAATAAATAAATAAATCTGGTTGAACCCAAACGGGCTCAAGCCTACACCCTGCGGCACGTAAATCCACCTACGACATCAACTGCCCCCAAAATAGAAACCCAACCAACACAGCAACACAGAAAATGACAGGTCATAACCAATAACACGAACGACCGAAGTACAAAATAAGTACAATATCCGCAGAAAAAAATACTCGGTAACTAGATAACTGTAACTTATTCCTGCAAGTTGTAACTGATCTGACAGATTTGGGTCGCCATGACACTGAAGAGTGGGCCAAGGGTTGTCACTCTTCCGCTGTGTCATTCCCGGGAATAGTTTCCCGGGAATAGTTTCGCCAACTTGTACTGGTTGTAAGTGGATTAGAGTAATTGGGCATGGTAGGTAGTTTTTGTAATGGAGTCTTCTAAGAATTAACGGCTTTATGTGTGTAGGTTTCTTTTGGGTTATTCCCCTTGGTTATAGTTAGTAATCATTTCCGTGGGTTTTTTTTAGGGATCACTTTACCTTAAAAAAACATGGAACTGGAAGTCTATTTTAAAGAATCCTGATCCACACTTGATCGGTTTTATTTCTACAAAAAAATAAAATAAAAATTCCAAACCTGGTCACTTCAGAAATTTAGATGCAGTTGGTAGCAATTACTTTGGTTCAATCTTAAATTGTATGCCAGCAACTGCATCAGGGTACTTGAAAATTGATGTGATGCAATTTTGATTTTTGTATAAACCATTTTTTTAAATTCTAAGTAAGTTAATTGAACACCTTCGAGAAACCAGGACATATCTCACAAATTCTATCAGATCTTGCAACCGGAACTGAAGCAACATGTAAAATTTTATATCTGTTGGATAAGTGGAATTGGTTGAAATTCAGCTACCAAACATTGCAAATTAAATAAAACCTCGTAAACTTGTATTGTCACCAGAACTAAAAATGTGTACCAAATATCAGATCAATCTATCAACAGGAAGGGGGTTAAATTTCAACTACTAAATTTGACCCAAACAAAAAGGGCAAAATAAATAAAACCGTTTAATCAAAATCAAAATCAAAAGTCATTTATTCAAATCAGGCTGAGTGCCAGCACTTTTTGAACGTCAATGTTCTACATAAATACAGTCCCCCAAAATGCCCGCCCGTCACCACTTCCTAGTGTTTTAGCTGGGAAGAAGTGGCGCAACAAACTCCCCAGCAAATAATAAAAAGGAACATCCCAGCTTTTCCAAACTCTAATGACGCACAAAATAGTAACTGCTCTATTTATTATAGGCGACCTAGTCGTAATTGAAGATTTATCAAGACTATTAGAAACAAAAATAATTACCTACATAAATCAAGGCTTGACATGTGACCCCTTTGCTTTTACTGCGACCTAACCTTACACACCCCAAAAAAAATACGATTCATTTCTCACCAAGAAATCGTACGAAACAGAAGAACCGAAAAACCTATTCTTCTATATCGAAAATTAATAACAGAAGTGCGCTAACCCCTAAGCAATAAGGGTGAAATTGCCATGTAATCAGTTGAAAATCGTCACCATCTGCAAAATGGTTGGAAATGTTCAGAAATTGTACGTTTTCGGTTCGTTAGTCAAGAATATTGGTTCATTGCTGGTAAGGCGAGATTCATTACTGGGAGTTTCGGATCGCTACGGGCATTAAGTGTTTACTTGTTACGAGACTATGGGGTGGAAGGGAGAAATAGTTGCTGTGTTGAAGACGCGTGGAACTTATATAGTTATTGAGCTTCTGTTGTAGTTGTAAAGATTAATATTGTTTGTCCTGTAAAGCTCGCATTTTAGAATCTTTGTTTTGAATTCTTGCCTCAAAACTAGGAACGATCAATTAAGTTATAATAAACTATTTTTACAATAACTTGATTGCTCTATAGTTCTGCTAACTACTGTAAACATTCAACAAGCGGTTTATATCTACTACAATGTTTTTAACGCACTCACAATATAGGAGACATTCCTAGAGTGGTCGCAGTTTAACTTTTTAAACAAGGTTTTCTTTAGTGGCCATATTGAATTAAGCGTAATGTTATTAACTATATTGTTTTCTACTCTTCAATACCTTTTGTTTGATACCCATATTAAGGGGGTGGAGAAAACAATATGTAATCCGCCATCTTGGAGCGGCAGCCATGTTGAAATTATAACAATATTGCACATTGTATTGTACACCAACTTAAGTTGTATGCAAAATTTCAGCTCAATCGGAAACCAACAAATGGTCGAAAATTGTTTGCAAATTTTGACGGACAACTTACAAACATACTTACATACGAACAGTGCAAGTTAAATTTTAAAAGCTTGTAAAAACTTTCAGCCTACGCTTTTGCTACGCCGTAGTAGATGCTACGGTTGCTACGCCGTAGTAGATGCTACGGTTGCTACGCCGTAGTAGATGCTACGGTTGCTACAAGCCCGTAGCTGACAACATCGCTTGATGATGAAACCTCCTCGTAACCTAGAGTTCGTTAACCCCACATCCGCGCAAAAGGAACATCGAATACTCCTCTAAATCCCAAACCCAATAGTACTTGACACACGTCCCCCAACTTTCTAACAATCGGATTAAAAATATTTAATCAGACAGTGTCGCTACGTGTACTACACAAAATTTAATTACAACGAGTTGTATTCGACTCCGTGTGACAAACTAAAAACATCGAGAACTTTTGGATTTTGTTATGCCGTACACATGTTCGTTTGTTTGTTTGTACTTTTATTTTATTTTGTGCTGGTTTGGAGTGATGCTTCGGGTTTACAAATTATGTGTTACATCAATGAGCCATTTGATGTAATTGGAGGAATCACTGATTTCGATAGTTCAGGTTCGGAAACTGGGGTTAAATTTTACATACCCAGTTTATAAATAACCTGTGTATATTTCATAATTCTAAAAAGTATTGTAGATATTTATAAAGGTGTTGATAAAATGTAATAAAAAAGATAGAGCCGTCATGCTAAACACGTTCCTCTACAAAACCAATAATATCCAATTTGAGAATATTATTTATCTGTTTTGGACCTTAAAAGAACAATAGAACCTTGATGAGATGACTTTTCTCCTTATATCACAGTAGATTTTATAGAGATCTATGCAACATAGGTATTTTTTAAATTTTAGCGTTTGCACAATGACGTGCAAATAGCTCGCTACTTATTTTAAAGCAACGTTTGCATTCGCATGTCAGGCGCAATCTGTCAAAAATGTATGGAAATTGAAGCTTTCAAATTGCGGCTAAGATACGAAAACGTTGCTTATACATTAACAGAATTGGCCCCAAGATATAAAAACACGATAACAATTTTTTAAATTTCGTTGATAATTTTAAGTCGTTCAATGAACCGCTCCCATTCAGACTGAACCAAATTTAAATCAAAGCCTTTCCTCCAAGGGATTAACTCTTCACCTCCCTAATCTGTTAAGAAAGCTGAATAAGAGCCGAAACTTAACAATCACAAAAAACTCCAATTTCATTATCCCTTGATAAGAAATATATCTCTAATTGTTTATTAATTAAAACGTTATATTACACTAATCTTCCGTATTGATTGCCAACTGGTGACTTATTAGTTAAAGGATGGGTTATACTTGAAATCGAATGACGTGAGAACAAACAACACTTGCTCGAAAACGTTAACTCGATAGTACTTGAAATCGATAAATTATGAGCGCGACAGTTCACTACCTCGAAGCATCAAAATCTAGAATAACTATAATCTCAAATTATCGGCAGCGCGAAGGCAAATTATCTTGAAATATCATTTATCGACCGACCGTTTAATCGATTTACAAAATAGTTTAGCGTAGTTAGTGGGGAGTTTGTTGCGCCACTTCTTCTTCCCAGCTATAACACTAGGAAGTGGTGACGGGCGGGCGTTTTGGGAGACTGTCTTTATATAGAACTTTGACATTCAAAAAGTGCTGGCACTCAGCCTAATTTGAATAAGTAAATAACTTTTGATTTTGATTTTGTTTTAAGGATTTTTATTCGTGACCTCAAAATAAAAAAAAGCTCTTTACTTTGTATCATTTATATCATCGCTACTGCTTTCAAAACGGTTTACGAAATATCAAATCAGCATGTTCTAGAACTAAACAATCCAAGAGATGTGATCTCCACAGAATCACCACCCACTCCCACTCACAGTCAGAATTCATGATTCCTGAGGTCCTGGTAGTGTAAACGTTATACGATGAAGAGTCATTTGTAGTACTTCACCTACTTTTATTTACTAACCGACTTCCAAAAAGGAGGAGGTTCTCAATTCGACGATTTTTTATTTTGGTGTGTGTTTGTTATGCGATTATTCCAGCAATTATAAATTGATTTTGATGATTCTTTTTTTACTCGAAAGCCTAGAGAAATCGAGGGCAACCCTAAAATTTTACAGGTATTCAACATCTCATCTTACTGAGCTGATGATGGAAGGTATAAGTCAGAATCTGATTCTGGGATCCCAGGAAAACTGTACGGTGAACTTCAAAGATAAACCAGTGACCTCCTCAACTTAAAATTTATTAAAGTGACTGTTAGGTATACGTCAATCCCAAAGCAAAGTAAATATTTAATGTTGAGCTGGTCTGGACTTGGACTTAACGAAGAACGCACACAAAGTAACTCCTTAACGGCAAAAAACGCAACCACTCATTATGGGAATAATGTTAATTTAGTTGTGGAGTATCACCACTAAAAATTGGAAACTAAAAAACTTTTTACAAAAAAATACAACCGACTTCCAAATAAAAAACACTACAAAGTATAAACTACAACTTTAATTTCGGAAGTTGGTATCAAAAAACGAAAAACACCGACTGTGAGAGTTTCAATGGTAGAAATAGCGTTGGAGTTAGACAAACACCCGGTGCGGTGAGAAGGGATATGAAGAAGTAAGTTTTTATTTTCAGACCGAAGATAGCAGAGTGATGCCCATGCACTGACATGTGATCCTATTACAAGTCTCCATCCTTTCACCTTCTCTGTCTTTACGATTTTCATTCCGCCACCTCTTTTCATTAAGTCCATGAATTCAATTACACTCAAATTGGCATCAAACATTCTCCCTTCTCAATAGAATATCATTCGGATCGCTTAAGACCCAATCTAGACCTGCTCTTAATCCGCCTGTCAATACTACGCCCGAGTTAGGCGTCCAAGGGATATTCAGGACAACTAAATAATATACAGACCTTTGAGTAATTCATTCGCTTCTTGAATTATTCAGGGATAACTATGATTAATATTAGTTGGTACATGGAATCAAAGATGGCGGTTTGATTAGTAATTTAAAGTGGTGTTGAAATATTCAGTTTCTGTTCTATGGAGTCGAATTTAATTAATTAGTGGATCTCCACTGAAAAAATCTAGATAAGTGGGAGTCGCACACGATGGGTTCCGCACCATAAACAATCACGTTTCTTTATTTTTAAATATTTATTAAATTATAAAAACATTTAAAAATATTAAAAAATAGTAACCCACCGGTATCGGGAACAAGGCCCAAGCTACGCGGTCAGCTCCAGAGAGAGGACCCTCCTAACAATGCGTGCCGTGTCCAGAAGTACTGCTTTCTGAATCAAGCCCTTGATCCAGCTGCCTAACGAGAGCCTCCTGAGGTGTTGGTCTAGGCTCGTGGCTATTAAACCGTTGGCTGACAATGACTTTCGGTACAATTTTTGCCGAGTTTACATTCCACATCGAAAATCTCACAAGCCAAGCCAAGATATTTGTTATTAGGGGGAATTATTACGGTTCGTAAGATATAGTCCACTAACAAACAAACGGACGAACGAACGACAGCGGAGGTTTTGTAATGGGGTTCCGTTTGACTACGGAATTCCAAACTACATCAAGAACTGCTGGTAAAGTAGCTATTGAATTTAAAGGTTTTGTGTGTTTTTGTTATTTACTGTATGGCATTGTATGAACTATGTTTTTGATATTCTAAAGCCTAAGTGTATGGAAGGTTACATTTTTAAGGTAACTAATGTCATCAAATTTAATTTTACAAACTTCAGCCTTCAGCAATCAAGCAGTTATCGGTTGTAGTTTTAGATTGCAAATTGGCCTAAGCTACAAAAAAATAACACTCGCATCGAAACATCGTTACATAGTTTTAAATATCAGTTTGTATTTCAACCACAGCCCGAACAGATAAATAATAAAAAAAACGGTGTATCCATTTTCTATCCAAAAAAAAAAAGGTGTATCCACTTTTCCGAATACACGTTTCGAACAAAACCTCCCTTGTCGCGGGCCGCAATTTATTCCCGAAATCTGATACGCAAATTGGGTTAGGAAATTTCACTAACAAATTCAATCAAGTCGAACAATACTCAATTTTAGGGCGTAAGAGAACTAAAATGATGTATTTTAGAGAACCACAGAACTGGATACATTAACTAATCACAACAAACGAGGCTGTGGTCCACTCGGACTTAATTTGCATCGGTACCAAATAACGATACCGGAAAATACCGAGTTTTGGTACCGGTATACCGGAAATTGGGTTGCCGTTCGCTCCGATGACAATGTTATCGTGTATGGCTGTTTGAAATTGTTTTTTGACGGTTCCCATTCAATGGGAATTATTTTCCCAGTTTACCTTTAGTAGATTGGAAAACCCACGGTTTTCCTTCCTTTAGTATCTCTTTGTGCTTCAATATTTTTAGATTAAAAAGTAAATAGAATTTTGAGGCTTCCAATTCATTTATAAGATCAGACAAGACCAATTTTTGTAACGTTAGAATTCAAGTCGCAATATTATGTCAGCGACATTCACTGTTAAAAACAATTTAAAAAACGCATGAAATAAGATGTGTTTTTGACAGTATTTGCATACTGTCAAAACACATCTAAGTGATTTCAATTAATAAAATACGAACATTTTCCCCTCTGCTTGTTTAAGTTACTTAAATGTACCTACGCTAGGTACATTTAAGTAACTTAAACAAGTCATATTATTGCCTGTTTACAAATTAACAACAATAACTAATGTTAACATACAAACCAAACTTACTACAAATTAAAATATAGCAAAAAACAATCCATCATCAACGCTGTCAGCTGGTAATTTGCCCAAGAGACTGGCAGCATTGCCACGTCGAATGGCAATGCTTAGCCTCTGGCATAAGTAAAAGCCAGCTCTTGGGTCACGGGAAGTGTCAACCAGCCGTTTCGAAACTTATTGAAAAGGCTGTGAGCACAAGGCCGCCACGGCCCAAAGGTTTCAACCCAAAACGGCGCGAAAATATACATAGTACCCAAGCACGTCATTGGGTAGATTAGCTATGCTTTATATATACACAAACACACACCCCTTACACTATTTAGTCAAATATTCAAACAACTAACAGCCAGCTCACAGCAATAAACAAAAACGCATCACAAACTATCTCTCATTACCACAAGCTTGACACCCACCACAAAAAAACCACCAATAACTACCCGTTCCATCCCCCTCGATCAGAAACGCCGTAAATTAAACCCCGTTCACAATAACCCTCACACGTGCTCAACGCAATTCCGCTTCAAATTGAATGCGCAACGAAGAATACGAATACAAAGTGTGCTTTACAACTCTCGTAGTACGCGAACTACGATCACTACGCGATAAACTTCCAGTACGCCGTAAACTCTCGACTGGACATTGCGAAGCATGTGTGACGTATCGGCGACTTTACTGCTTTTTGAAAGCTTGTCATATTCACGTGAATTTGTCAGTCAGTTATGTATATTATTGCTTGTGATTCTGACAATTTGAAAGTGCCAGCTGTGTGACCCGGGTGTAATGTTTTGAAGCTGACGCCACGGCTGAATTTGATTGTCAAACCGAATCGATTTTCTGCGTTCGACTGTTGACATCGTAAATTTGGTTGAGAATGGAAAGTCGATCAGTAATGTTGGTTATTAAATTTGATTAATGAAAATGTTTTAACTGCTCCTATACTGCGAGAACTCCTAAAATATCTAACTTTCGTTCGACGAACGTTATGTATTGTTTTTCACATAATTTTTCATAGTTCTAGTTGCTTTTAAAGAATGACATTTAAATCTATGAATATGGGTGTCACCCATTTTCTGAGTTATTTTCTTGTGACTCTTCAGATGGTACTTCACTTGACTCAGTAGCCCTGCAATGGACAAAAACTCTAGATTCGAAGACGTTAATTATCTAAAACTAGCACTTCGCCCGCAACTTCGTCCGCGTGGATTGAGTAGTTACTCCACAAACTTCAACGCCCCCTATAACCCTTTTTAAAGTTAAGTTTTGGAAAATTAAGCACTACGATATCCATTCAACGGTCTCGGGATCAGCCTACTATTCACCCGTTCACCGTCAGGGGTTTATAATGACACGGTGGAGCAAACGGTGGAGGTCTGCCCTGCTTGGGCTGAGCATCGCCGTGTCCTTGTCGAGGCGATCAGCGGCGGCGTCCTCTCGCGACCGGCCCTGGTTGAATCCATGGTCCGGAGCGATGAGGCTTGGGAAGCGGTCACCTCCTTCTGCGAAGCAGTAATGCTAGCGAAGGAGGAGGCGGGCCGCGCGAAGGTAAGGAAAGGTCTTCGCCCCAACCGCCGCTACAGGAGAAGACGCCCCGGGCGTCGGGAGTCGCAGGGCGATCCCCAGCCACCATAGGCGCGGGCCTGCGGACGGCGAGCGTTGGGTGGCTCGCTGTCCGATTACCACCAGGCCCGGGTCGATGGCGCGTTGTGTTTCACGCGCGCCTCAAAGAGATGTCAGCATAGAAGACTGGGCCCGCTAGGGCCAGAGCCTGCCAGGGTTGCGGAATTTGTTCGAAAGAGTCACCGCGGCCCTAGAACGCAAATGGGTTGGGTTTTAGTCAGTAAGAGTCTGACACGCCCTTCTACTCCACCCAGAGCGGAAGAAGTCATTTGATGATTTCCCATCCTTAAAAAAAGGGGGTTTTTTATGTAAAAAATGTTAGATCTGTTTCAAATATCCTACTTTTAGTTTGTTCATGTATCAATTTTCACGTAAATTGAAGTTAGCAATAATGTACTTCCCTAAAAACTTCATCACCCCTTTTCGCCCCTTATTTTCGGAAAATCCAAATATTTGTTATTCTTATTTTTTTATACAATTCATTGAAGGGTTCCATTAATAACCCTTTGGGTACCGAACCCTAAAAACGAGCTATACCTAATTGTCAATTTGATTGAGGGAGGCTAAGTCGAGTGAGGAAAATTACTCTGAATTTGTGTGTAAACCTTCATACATTACTGACAAGTAATAACATAACATAAATATTTATTTTGTCTCCCAAAAGGTGCCTTATAAAACTAACGTTATAAAATAATGTAAAGACAAATTAATATTGAGACTGGTATCTGCACCAGGAACTCCAAATTCAGATTTTAATTGTATAAAGATGCTTTTTCTTTGACTTTTAAATAATGATACAACTTCCTCCCACCTAAAACGCGTTGCCTTGTCCGTCTAAACCTGGCTTCAAAGTCTCCTCCCCAGCGTCCCATAAAAGTTGAGCAAAGCACTTCTTATTACGAAATCTACACGAAAACTGACAATGACTGCGTAACACTGGTTACCTGCAATGCGGAGGACGGACAACCATTTTAATTTACATGAAACCTGCCATATCATGAATAAAGAAACTATCAGGCTAATTAGCACATGACCTGTTTATTTAAACAAAGATGGCGGGCGAAGCCAACCGCGGGGTTTGTAGCAGAGAACCAGGGATTTTTTAAAACTATGTGAAATCCAAACTAATGTTATTACTGCGAAAAAGAGTAATGGTTTGTTTGCAACGCTTTCACGCATAAGCCGCTGAACCGATTTTGATAAAATTTGGTACAGAGATAGATTAGACCTTGGAGAAGGATATAGGCTACCTTTTGTTGCGAGAAAAGGGCTTGAAAGGTTTGAATAGGGGATGAATAATTGTATGGGTGTCCGTCATTATTGATGCTAAAACATGAACCTTTTTACTGAGGCACTTGATAAAAATATAAATAAACATAATTATTATGTTCATAAATTTAAAAAAAATAGTATCTTAAAAATAAAAATGGCTTCCCAAAGTAACTATCTAACGCGGACGAAATCGCGGGCAAAAGCTGGTAGGCTGTATGCGAGTTACTTCGGCACTTAATACTTAAATCTAAAAATACCTCATTTGTTAAAATTCTTCACAGCTATTTAGACTACAAGGTACGCCAAAGACATAGACAAACACACACAATACATACCTACTCTTGAAGAACATTACCCTCCTTCCGGAGTAGTTTGATAAAACACCAGGACTGCATAGTATTCAGAAGTTACAAGAAACTAACGTATATCTTGACACTTCACGTGACCCAAGGGCTGGCTTTTACCTTGGTCAAAGAATAAGCATTGCCATACAACGTGGCAATGCCGCCAGTCTTTTGGGTACACTTCCAGTCGACAGCGATGCGGATGAATTTTTTGACGCCATATTTTAGGGTTTATTTAGTTAGGAGATTTTATTTTTATTTCTAGTGTATATAGTTAGTTAAGTATTTATGGAATAAAGTTCTTAATATTTTTGATCAAGTAAAAAAAAAAAAAAAAAAAAACGTATATCGTTAAGCAGTGCAGATGCTTCAAGTATTCATCCCGTTTAGTGCTCCGTGCAAGCACGTGCCAATAAATAAGCATACAAGAGATATGCTCGCTTATATCTCTATGTTTTATCACAAAAAGGAGCGCCATGTTTTTCTTTAAAACTATTCAATTTTGCTTTGTTTTCACTGGTGAATTGTGTTATTCAATAGAAATTTTGAATAAAGGAGAAACGTGCATTTAGAAAAAGTTCGTGCCGACATATCAGATAGTCAATACGAAACATGTTTTACTTTTGACAATCGTTACTGCTAATATAATTTCACTTTGTCTAAAGGCTAGAAAATCAAAATAAAGAGTCATTTATTCAAATTATTCTGAGTGCCAGCACTTTTTGAACGTCAATATTCTACATAGAGACAGCCCCCCAAAACGGTCGCCCGTCACCACTTCCTAGTGTTTTAGCCGGGAAGAAGAAGTGGCGCAACAAACTCCCCAGCAACACATCTGTCTGCAAAGTATTTTACAATACATGAGACACAAAAATAATATGTTCAATCTGTAAATCAAATTAAATTAATTGACACTTGTTAGCAAGCATACTACATTAAGCCATCAGAAATAGACAAACTCAAGCATTAACAAGTAAACTAACTTAGCGGCTTGAATCCATGGATGGGTCCATGCATCAATGGACCCAAGCTGCCAATCCTTTCCTCAGCAAGCGCTGTTTAAACTTGAAAATCAACCCGTGCGGCTAATATTATTTAGCCCCGAACTTGATTGTTCTTTCTCGAAATTTAGAAAGCAAAACAAATAATTGCATACGAAAATCAAAGTGACGATGCATTGTTGCAAGCACATTGTCACAAAGACCATTTCCAAGACAGTCAAGGAGCAAATAACTAGCAACCCAAAGGACAGTCGTAAATATGCAAGAATAAAAACATACGGCGCGTCAGTTGCACATGTGACTTGACGGGACACATACACAAAGCGACTAAATTGGAAACGTCGCAGCGACACGCAGACGTGTTATTTGTTACCTAAGTTGTGGTCCAAGGTCTAAGCGGGAGCGGGGTTCAAGAAGTGGGTATGCCTGAGATGTTATTTCAAATTGAAACCCAATGGTTGAGTCATAGATAATAGGTACTGTGTTGTATTCAGATCATATACGTACCACTACTATAGAAGAGTAAATAAATAAGTTCATAATTCTTAGTTAATTAATGGAAGGACAATCTTACGATCGAAAGTTACACAAAATTTTATATTACGTTTCTTGACTTCTAATGGCCGGTTTCAATAACGTATCTACCTTTGACAAACTGTCAAATTAGCTACCACTAGTAGCTGAAACGTCATGTTTGCTTTAAACGCAACTTGACGTTTCACCTACTGTTGGTAGCTAATTCGTTACCATCCCTACCTTGTTGCTATTCCACCAATTCGCACTAAACGTTTCCAAACGTCTTTTATAATGCGCACAGCAAAGGAGTGGAACTCTTTGCCTGCGTCTGTGTTTCCGAACGCATACAACCCTAATCTCTTCAAAATTAGAGTGAACAGGCTTCTTCTGGGTAAGCTCGCTCCATCGTCGACTTTGTCTCTGTCATCTATGACCTAGACTAGAGTCAAGAGCAAACCCATATTAAATAATAAAAAAAAAAAAAAAAAAGATACGTTTTTGAGACCAACTGTAAGTCGCAAATCAATGCTTTGTTGTCCTTGTAAAAAATATTATTGGTTTGTGTAGCAATTTTTTTTTTCTACTTGTTATAATTATATCATCCACAGCCCGACTTTATCAACTGCTGGGCATAAGCCTCTGTTTACCTGTGTCAATCCCCACGGTACTCTGCCACCCTAATCCATGTTCTACCCACGATGGAAAAGGAACGCAAATTATAGGTATAGCCAATTAAACTCAGAGTCACCGCGGCCCTGGAACGCAAAGGGCTTTAGAAGGAACACGGATGGGTTTTAGTCAGTAAGAGTCTGACTCGACCTTCCGCTCCACCCAGAGCGGAAGAAGTCATTTGATGATATCCCGTCCTTAAAAAAAAAAAAAAAAGCTAATTAAACTCGTACAATGTTATTCAATCAACAGCAGCTAAGCTTTCTTACCTTCTTTGAATTAGCAAATCAATAATCATATGTTAACACGTATTTTCAAGAAACACAAAAACCAGATCCGTACTTTGCCGGTCATTAACCCTTACTCATGAACCAAGACCTCAAACAACTCGCTGCCGCTTATACCTCAGCCCACGCTCCAAGAAGCATCGCCGCTGCTCTCAAACTACGAACTGGTACAAGTGAAAAATGTCCCCGTCGCTGTGCTCCCCCGACAATGGAAATAGAAGTGTTTGTTACACACATCGGTCTTGCGTAAACAGCTGCTTAAATATTCATTTGCACAGGAGGCAATGTATGATGAACATTGAGTGTTAGTCGTATGTTGAATGGGTTTGGTAGTTAGTAATTTTGGGAGGGAGTTTGAAGAGGTTTCTTAAACTATTGATTTGTATAGAAATTTTAATAGAAAATTGTAATAGAAAGAAAAAGAGGTTATTTGCGACAAGTATGACGCATACCAAAACATAAAATAAACAAAATTACAAAAGTTATGCAAATTGTGTTATTATGTGTCGCGCATAACGAATTTTTGAAAAAAAACAGAATGAAACCGTTTATTCTGCCCGAAAATACCCTCAATAATTATTATATTAATTAAGTCTTCGTGTTCACACTTAGACAGAACACGTTATGGTATTACATATTATAATGTCTGTAAGTATAAGTGTTGTAAACCGACGTTCGATACAAGTGGGCAAATATCATCTCTCTCAGTCAGATAAAACCGTTATGGATCCGAGAGACGGCTCGGATCCATAACAGCTTTGTTTTCGACTCGTTCATCTATTCCACCTCGGTCACAATGACGAAGTTTACCCTCTATCCGTAAATATGATGTTATAGAAGACATAAAAAAATCACGGCTCGATATCTATTCCACCTCGGACGAAGTTTACCCTCTATCCGTAAATATAATATTATAGAAGACGTAAAAAAATCACATAGATTTTAGTTTTAGATCGAATCAAATTCGAAATAAAAAATCAAATGATTGAAAGAAGTCGGTAATATAACTTGTATAGGTAATGAAATCAGCCCCCACAAAGTGAGATCTAGGTTCATCCGCCTACACTAAATCCAGCCCACGCCTACAGCCCAACTCATAGAATATCCACCACAAGCTAAATAATTCAATACAGAAACACCGTTTCATTTTATTCATTAGTTTCAGATCTCAAAACCAATTTCGATTCATTGAATTAAACTACCGCAAATGAATTCAACCAAAATGGTGTCATTTTGTTGTATTCCAATGCGAATTTGGTGCAATATCATTTCTATACAGGTCGATAACAAAACATTTTATAGGTATTTCAAAGTAGGTATATTTGAGGGCTGTCAAATTAATTAGAAAAGGGATTTTGGTTTTTGGCGTACTTACTTCATTAATTAAGTCCCTTGTAGCCAATTAATAAAGGTGGAAATTATTCATACTGTTGTTGGAAAAGAGCTCTTTAAAGAGAAATAATGCATACGTATTCGTATGCATTCCACTTCCTTCTTGGACAAATCTTTCAGTATACAAGCAGCTCGTTTGTGGAATGAATTGCGTGCCCAAACGCTACCAGCGTTTTAAAAAATTGTGAAGGAGCATTACCCTTCACTTTAATTTTTTCCGCTCCTTTTTCAACCATATATTTGATATTTATTAGTATCTAGATTGGTATTGCATTTATGTATTTTATGTAATTATATCTAATTAGTATTGTTTAGAACGTTTGTACACTGACAGCCCTAAATCTCCTTTCGTTCAATCCATCCAAAAGGTTGTCTGGAAGAGATTGCCTTGTGCGATAAGACCGCCCATTGTACACTTATTTTATGTTTGATTGTCCTGTTACTATTATGAGGTGTACAATAAAGTATATAATAAATAATACAGATTTGAATCCGGATTAGTGCCCATTTGACGACAAAAAGCTCGTCCCCGCCCAAGAAAATTTTTATTTCAACTTACGGCAGCCGAATTGGCAAGGCTCTTCTGGTATTTCTCTGCAGGACCTACAGAGAAGTAGATGCCTAGAATCTAGGTGCGATATTATGTCGTTAAATGGGGAGTGTCTTTTCAAAAGGGAAATATAAAAAAATAAATGTGAACGATGTTAACTGTGGCGATTTCCTTAAGAAAATATCCTGTTTTGTTTTGAACATGCTTTTTCTAGTCCAATTTGCTAGGTGGAATATCCCTTTTTGCATTCGCTCAAGACCTCATATTCAGTTGAAAAATGTATAAATTTGGAAATATTCACACACCTAAGAATACATGTGGAATGCAGTGAGTATTAAAAAATATTAATGGTGTTTTTGGCAAGTTGTGACCCCTTAAAAATACTAGAGCTGCCCCTTAAAATTGTCTATTTCATATTTCTTATGACATGTTTTAGCGTGTCAACCCTAGATTCGTAACAGGCTAGTTTTTCCTAGCCAATCGGAAAGCAGTTAGGGCGCACGTGCTGAAAATGTAGGAAATATGGCGGTGCACCACATCGCTAACAAGCCGGATCATATTCACAGTGCTTACTTGTTAGTACCGGGTAATTGATACCTGGTATTTAATATGATATATAATATCTATCGTCTGAATATCTGTTATACATATTATACATGTAGATAATAACGATCATGGATTGTAGTTCCTATTCTATTTAAATTCATAATTTCGACAATCATCAAATTTTGACACAATCAACTCTATCCTACAGGGTAAAGTTCCGTACCCAAAGGGTACCAAACGAAACCCTATGACTAAACCTCCGCTTTCCGTCCGTCCGTTCGTCTGTCTGTCAGTGTGTATCTCAAGAACCGTAATAAGTAGACAGTTGAAATTTACAAATAATATAAATTAAATAAACTTAGGCTCCCTTACAAGACACGTGTTTTTTTGTTGTTTTTCGATTTATAGTACGGAACCCTTCATGTGAGAGTCTAACTCGCAGTAGGCCGGTTTTTTAACCCTTTTTTTTGTCTCTTGATAAATTGTTAAGTATAGTTCATAAAAATATCAGCAAATCGATCGCATACAAACAACTTAAAACATAATTCTCATCATCATTTCAGCTGAAAGACTTCCACATCTACTGGTCCTGTGCATCTCGAATCCAGAGGATTCTTGCGACCTTCGCCAGGTCATCAAATACACACAAATCATGGTATTAGGTGCCTATTTATAATTTCAGTTATCCAGCCCCTTACTTTCAATATATTTGCGCCAACCACAATCGGAATCTACACTCATCACATAATCGTCTTCTTCAATTTCCCACTCACCGTACTGACTTTATTCACTCTTCCTTCTTTGTTCAGTCTATTTCTTTGTGGCATACTCTACCCCAGGAAATCAGGATGGTCACCAACCGATTAGCCTTCAAAGTTAAAGTTCGCGAACATATTCGTAAGAAGTTGGCAGTAGTATCATCACATCGCTAATGTTTTCCAATTACATATTTGTTATTATTGTTTAAGTATTTCGTGTACTTATTTATCTTGTTAATTTTAGTATTTATTGTATATTTATATTGTATGTATAGTTTATATATTTGTATTATTTATTTAAATGTTTGTATGTAATTAAATATCAATCGCTTTTTTCCACCATATTGCACCTACCACCATTCTCTGCATCACCCAAAGGTTGACTGGTAGAGAATGCCTATGGCATTAAGTCCGCCTCTGTACATTTGTGTGCGTAAAGTGTTAATAAATAAAATAAATAAATAAATTTCCACTACCGGGAAAAGTATTACTACAGAATTTATTGTAATTAATTTAACTTATTCGCTATGTGACATACCTATATTTGACATCTTTTATTCATACGCGACATTTTATTTTTAACAATTGTATAAAGTGTCATTTATTTTATTTTGTAATGCGTTGTTTTAAATTAATTATAATTATTTTGTTTCAAATGTACAAATGAATTATTAATCTTTCATAGATAATGTTGTGCATACCTATAAGGGATGTATTTGCACAGAATTTAATACTTATAATTTCCTGCCTTTTGTTAAAATTGTAAATATGTCGTTGGTGTGCCTCATTTAATAAATAAATAAATAGAATAGTTATGATAAATTTTAGTATCATACTGATTTCAAACTCCGGTTCAGATTTTCCAACACTATTTTCTTCGTCGTAAATTAAAACAGATAAGGGGTAGCAAAATAAAGGCCAAAGACTACGAAATCAGATCGTCCTCAGGACAAAAGCTGGGAAGAAGATTCCCCTGTTGGGTAGTTTATTTAATACGGTATCTTGAAGCTGTGTGTGATAACATGCTCTTTCCAAGATGGCGTCAAGAACGGTGAGTCAGTTTGCATAATACGTCTAAGTGTGGGGAATGAGTGTAAACAGGGCTTAACGAACCTGTTCTTATTCATAGTGTGGCTATTCATAGGTGATTCAAAATTTTCGGTTTGTGGTTGTGAAACATTTTTGAAGTGAATATTCTTTAGGCGCGTTGAGCACTTTTTGGGTGAACAAAAATCATGGAACTCGCGTCATCGTCACCGAATGCTTTCCATGAACTATATGTATACTGTGTATATACTTATATGTACTTTTTGGGTGAAAAAAAATCAAAGAACTCGCGTCATCGTCACCGAACGCTTTAGCTTTCGCTTAGTTTTCAATTCTATCGGCAGTCCCCAAATATTTTTTCGTTACGATTTTTGGTATCTTTTTATAGAAAAGACGCTATTTTAGCAAAGCTAAGTTAACTAAAAAGGCACATGGAAACCAAAAAGAAATCAAGTACCTGACTTCATATACGACTAAAAAGTTCCAAATAAATACCTTTTCAAGAAGTCTGAAGCAGTTGGTGGAGTTATTTCGAGATCTATAACAGACTAGCTTTCGCGCATATCCCGGTTTTCCCATTCCTGTATAATTTTTAGCCTTCCTCATGATTGTGGCTATCGTGTGCAAAATGTGGCTACAATAATTTTCCAAATTCGACTGGTAGTTCCAGAGATTAGCGCGTTCAAACAAACAAACAAACTCTTCAGCTTTATTATATTAAAGTATAGATAAATATTAGTATAGATTTGATCAGCAGTTGGGAAAGTCGAGTCAAAATAAAGAAAAACCAAAAAATATGCCTATTAAAAGAACTTTCAGAAACTTTTAGAGAATCGTTTTCACGATCTCTTAAATAGATCGGGCCGTCCGAATATTTGCTTATACGCGTTCATCAAATAAGAAACACGGCATTTTATGTCTCGGGTACATGACCGCTCCCGAAAGTGCGATCGAGTCGCGAGTTCACTTTGGTCTAGCCAAACCAATTACGAACAAAGTAAAAAAAGCCTGCATTGTACTCAATCTTTTATAAGTCTATGGTAAAACCGTAAACATTAATTATTCACCCAGTTTAAAATTTCCAGTAACACAGCAATACGGATATGTATAAATTCAGAAGATACTTATTCGACACTTAACTCGGCAAACAGTTTACGGGCTGTTAAAGACACGGTGTCTGTTTATGATTGAGGTCGATTCAGGACACATTGTTTTAAGACCCGTTCCTGAGCTGGGAGCTAAACGACGAGGCGTCGTAGCTGAGGCACTAACACGGTAAATGTGGAATAAGTGTCTGTGTCAGACAGAATACTGTATGTTTACTGCTACTCGATCTATAAAGCGATTTTGAAGAAACTAAACATGTAGCTTATTTGTTTAACAGTTTATGTACACACATTTAACAAATAGATAAGATGAAGGGAACAGAAAAATAGGTACAAAGGTGATGCTTATTTCTAAAGAAATCTCTTCCAGCATACCTGCGAAAGGAGAGTCGAATAAAAGAGATGTAGACATCGTGTGTAAAAGTTATGTTAACATAAAAAAAGACAAAACAACTTTAAATATAACATACTATACATAAATATTACTAAAATTAATATCATACTAATACATACTACTTAAATAATAATATATACTTTAAATATGCAACTATGATGGTACCGAAAGGTAGCGTTCTCACTCTTCTTTTAAAATCTGGAACAGTTTTGCATTCCCTAATGTCAGGCGGCAGTGCATTCCACAACCGTACCGCGTGCACAGAAAATGAATAGGAATAAAAATCTGCTTAGTTGGAAAACGTAAAAAAAAAAAATATTTCCGAAAGGTCCTAATTTTAGACACCCCCCACAATAATTAAATAATAATTCCCCACACACATGGCTGCCGGAATCTGCTGACTGTGAAAAGCACAGGATTGGTCGATAGATGTGGCGGCGCTTGGGAAAGGCAGTGTGACGTATGTCCAGCAGTGGACGTATTTCAGCGTAAATAATGGTGAAGATAATAATTTCATAATGTTATGCACGGAATTAGTTTGTCGATTGCCGATTTAAAATGTGTAGATTAACGGCCTGTTTCAATAACGTATCTACTTTTAACCAACTGTCAAATTAGCTATCAACAGTTGCTGAAACGTCATGTTACAAAGGCAAAAATGACGTTTCAGCTACTGTTGGTAGCTAATTTAGTCGCGTATACGATTGTCTGATCCGATTCGGGATGCCAGATGCTGGATGTTACAAAACCGTACATCATCATCTGCCTAACCTTTTCCCAACTATATTGGGGTCGGCTTCCAGTCAAACCGGATTCAGCTGAATACTAGTATTTTACGAGGAGCGGCTGCCTACCAGACCTCCACAACCCATTAATTGGGTTACACGGTACTCCTTGGCAAGACTGGTGTCAGATTATCTGGCTTCTGACAATCCGTAACGACTGCCAAAGATCCACAAATGACAGCCGGGACCAACGACTTAACGTGCTTTCCGAGGCACGGACGAGTCTCGGTATGTTAAGATGGTCACCCATCCACAGACCAAACTCGGCAAGCGTTGCTTAACCTTGAAGATTGACCGGTGCGGCTGTTATTATTTAGCCACGAGTTTTATGTTATAAAACCGTACAAAAATTTAAATTCACATTATCCGTAGCTCACATTTGAATGAACTCAGTGTCATAGAAAATATGTCAAATGTCTATAATTAGACATTACTTGTCTGAATCATCTTACATCTGACCTTAGAAAGAAGCAGAGGCCAGATTAACTTTTTTTTTTTAATTTGAGATGTGTTTGCTCTTGGCTCTAGTCTAGGTCATAGATGACAGAGACAAAGTCGACGATGGAGCGAGCTTACCCAGAAGAAGCCTGTTCACTCTAATTTTGAAGAGATTAGGGTTGTATGCGTTCGGAAACACTGCGTTCGGAAACGCTGTGCGCATTATAAAAGACGTTTGGAAACGTTTAGTGCGAATTGGTGGAATAGCAGCAAGGTAGGGATGGTTTTCTCTCGTTCTCACAGAACCACATAATGCTAAATCACGTTCACGCACTAGATTTCTCGTACGTCTGGCAACCCTGATCCGACTATCGGAAGAGAAACCGGGGCGTCTGTTTCCAGTCTTAGACCCGTTTAAAAACACACACGTATTTTGTTGTTCTATAAGGGCCGATGCGATGCAGCTCACGCAATCATTTTTTAAACCATTCATTATAAAAACACTTCAGTCGACGAAACACAAAATTTCATCGAATCATTATTTCCAAAATGGCGCCTTGTGCACTCAAGCGCAACAACACTTATAACGCTTTTCCTCAATCAATAACCTGAAAATTTTCCTCGCTACAGTCCATTTTTCTCTCAAAACCTTCAATATTATAGTTTGGGCGACGACACTGAACTAAAATGGTGTGTGTTCCAAGCTGCCCCCACCAAGCTGACTCAGTTAATACAAGTTCGATAATTTATCGTTCGTTCAGCGAAACTGTTCGTGAAATATTTCTTTACCGTTTATGATAGGGTTAACTACCGAACGTCGTAATTGGATGTTACTATGTGTGTGTGTGGGGCAAAAACTATGTTTGTTTGACATACTTTATGGAGCTCGTGGCAAAGTAATAATAGCCGCACGGGCCGATCTTCGAGGTAAAGCAATGCTTTTCGAAGTCGCTATGTGGATGGGTGACCGTCAATTACGCACCGAGACTCCTCTGTGTCTCGGATTGCATGATAAGCTGTAGACCCAAAGACAAGCCGCACGGGTCGATCTTCGAGGTCAAGCAACGCTTTTCTAGGTCGGTCTGTGGATGGGTGACCATCAATTACGTACCGAGACTTCTTCATGTCTCGGATTGCATGATAAGCTGTAGACCCAAAGACAAGCCGCACGGGTCGATCTTCAAGGTTAAGCAACACTTGCCGAGGTCTTTCTGTGCCTCGGAAAGCACGTTAAACCGTTGTCATTTGTAGATCTTTGGTAGTCATTACGGATATTCAGAAGCCACAAATCTGACTCCAGTCTTGCCAAGAAGTACCGTATTACCCAGTTAATGGGTTGAAGTTGGAATGAGTTAGGAAGCCGCTCCACGTAATTACAGGTATTCAGCTGAATCCGGTTTGACTGGAAACCGACCCCAATATAGTTGGGAAAAGGCTAGGCAGATTATGAGAACAAGAGAAATGGGTAAATTAGATCTTCAAGTACTTCGCGTGTTCACCTCCAGTAAAATTACAAGAGGCTGTAGAAAAAGTGATATTCAATCAGCGTTAGCGTTAATCGAAATGCCAAAATAGGTGGAAAAATCCCATATTTCTAAGACTTTTTGTCAATCAAAATTTAACACCACTATAAATAGAACCCCGATATCCCGTATATAACTGAATTTGTTGGACACAATAAATTCAGATTCCAGGTTGGTATCGTTCAGGAGTTCTTTGCTGTTTTTATAACGTACAAACAGAATATTTTTATATCTACAACGGTACCCGATATGGGGGTTTGTGCACGTCCGAATTGTATTTGTTAACGTATCCATGCAAAAAATATGAAAAGTTGAGTCGATCTATTCGTTTAACGAAACAATACACACTATGTTGTGAATAAAATACCTAGTTTTAATAGTTATTTACATACGGCAGGCATCGTGGGCACAAACAACAGAGTGCCAATTCGACTGTCAAAAAACCAAAATTTCCATACATTTTTGAGTATTACGACTGAGATGCAAATGTAAACGTTGCTTAAAAAATTGTAGGATTGATCCCCTGAACGCCACCGTCCTTACATATTCCCAAGGTCAAGTTCCTATCCCCAAAAATTCGGCCTGTAAAAGTAATGAGATCAATAATAGGCCAAGCATTTCAGAATTGCAGAATAGTAATAAATGGTCCAAGTTTCATCAAGTTGTGATTATTACAAGAAAAGTTTTGAGGGGGGTATAAACAGCTCAAAATGTTTCATGTAATATACACACTGCGTGCGTTAGGCTGGAACTTGGCCTAGCGCACTACTGTGAGCCTAGATATGTATATATGCCGTTCGATTCTATAAAAAGTAACCACTGAGATTTTTTTTCAAAATACTATTAACGAAGCGCTATTCTGCAATAACCTTAGCGTGATAACTGAGGTTCTTTACCATGGTGAGATTTTTACAAAATCTACCGTTTGGTCAAACAAGCACTACCGGTCTAAAACTACGTAATGAGTTTCAAACACAGGTATCCTTAAGAAGAACAAGATGGCTGAACTCTGTGAAAAAGATGTGGCGGGAAAGGGAATGACCAATGAGATGACAACGAAGAGACAAGTATGGAAGAAGACATACCACACCAACCGTAGACAAATTAGGATGAGTAAAAGAGAATGATATAACTGAAGTAGAACAACTTTTATAATGAAAAGTCAGTGGATCAAGACTCGTGTCGAAGAATAGGAAACTTGTTCATCAGTTTCAATTGACAAAGTAAAAAGTGTTGGCGAAGTAACGTGTTTCCAGCAAGCGTCAGGCATCAGTAAATACAACTTCGATAAATTATTGGTCGCTCTGTAAGTTGAGCGAGAAATATTTCTTCTCAACTCGTTTGTTCATAGGGCTATCAAACTCAGGAGATATCCATAAAACTATTTTGAAAATTTATTAAATTTATTGAGTATGCAAGTCATCCTGTGCCATTTTAAAGCCGTGTTTTCAACAGTGGTCAGGCAAGGACTAATATTACTCTTCCATTGTACACGGCAATCAGTCCACAAAACCAGCCAAATTCGTAGCCTCACATCTTTTGCCTCCATATTTTGCAATAGTCGTGCAACAACCGGGAGTTATCCTTGGATGTACTTGCAGTGCATACAGGGATAATGGTCGGAATATTTAAAATATCAGTCTTTAAAATCATTAAAAAGGGGAAACCAGAAGTCAGACTAAAAATAAAAAGATAATTAAACTTTATTCCATAAATACTTAACTAACTATATACACTAGAAATAAAAATAAAATCTCCTAACTAAATAAACCCTAAAATATGGCGTCAAAAAATTCATCCGCATCGCTGTCGACTGGAAGTGTACCCAAAAGACTGGCGGCATTGCCACGTTGTATGGCAATGCTTATTCTTTGACCAAGGTAAAAGCCAGCCCTTGGGTCACGTGAAGTGTCAACTAAGCGCCTTGAGAGATCTTTAAATAAGTTATGTGCACTCGGACCCCAAGACCCGAGAGTTTCAACCCCAAACGGCTCGAAAATATAACTACCAACAAGTTTATTATATTTCCGCCGCTTGAGGTTCTCTGCAGCCGCAGCGGCAGCGCCAGCACAGCACGAAGAGCTAGGAAGATGGGATGGCGCAAGAGTATCGATAAAAGATAATTAATTTATCATCTCTTTTTGAAACAAAAAGTTTGACCAGTAACACTAACCACCAGGCGCGCCACATTTGTGGCGGTAAGGTCTCTGGAGAGTGATTGGAGAGGCGCCACGGCGTCCTCACCTTCCGCCTGACGCAGGTATTCACCGGACACGGGAGGTGCCTGTTTCGGATTCAGTGGGAGGACACACCCGGGTGTCAGCACTGTGAGGATTGCCCGAAGGAAACGGTGGAGCATACGATGGAGGTCTGCCTTGCTTGGGCGGAGCACCGCCGTATCCTCGTCGAGGTGAACTCTCGCGTCCAGCCCCGGTTAAATCCTTGGTCTGGAGCGAGGAAGTTTGGGAAGCGGTCACCTCCTTCTGCTAAACAGTAATGCTAGCAAAGGAGGAGGCGGGCCGCGCGAGGGAGAGACAAGACCTTCGCCCCAACCACTGCTACAGAAGAAGACGCCCCGAGCGTCGGGAGTCGCAGGGCGATCCCCGGCCACCATAGGCGCAGGCCAGCGGACGGCGAGCGTTGGGGGGCTCGCTGCACGGACACAACCAGGCCTAGGTCAACGGCGCGTTGTGTTCCACGCGTACCTAAAAGAGATGTCAGCATAGGAGACGGGGCTCGCTAGGGCCAGAGCCTGCCAGGGTTGCGGAATTTGTTCGAAAGAGTCACCGCGGCTCTGGAACGCAAAGGGCTTTAGAAGAAACACGGATGGGTTTTAGTCAGTAACAGTCTGACACACTCTTCCACTCCACCTAGAGCGGAAGAAGTTTTTTGATGATTTCCCATCCTTAACAAAAAAAAACACAAACCACTCATTTTTTATTAAAACTCGTCCCATATTACATTGTAGAACCCACCTACAAAGATAATAAAAGCAACATTACCTATTGGCTAATCTGATAACAAAACTCATTTAAGTAAAAAAAACGAATCTGTTTCCATTCAGAGGCAACCCTACACCGAACTCATTTTCTTTCTGGCGGAAGGAATTAATTTACTATAATGTTACAACTTCAGTTCGGGCGCGCCGTGACTATTGACGAATTCAAATGAGAGACGAATCTAATGGCCACTGTCTTATCTGTGCCAGCTGTTATTGTGAAACGGTTAGTGGGAAATGATTGCGCGAAAACGGTTATTTATTAAAGTGAGAGATTTGGACGTGTTTTTAGATATTTATAAAAAGTGCCTTGATCTTCAGATAAAGTGACATTTTGTCAGCAATAACGATGGTCAAATAGTCCAAAATGTGTACCTGATCAAGCTCGAAACATTTTGGCAAAGCTACCCAGATGCGACTAGAATTATTTTCTTCGGGACCTCTTACGTGTGATTTTAAAATAGTAGGCACTAACTAAACATACTGAAAGCTACCTACAATTCTTATTTCCTAAATATCACATTCTCCTCCACTACCACCCCACACACCCAAGACTAACATAGAAAATGTATCACGTTTCTCTCAAGCAACCAACGGCAACGTAAAAGTTATTCAGAAAAAAAAATATCATCGGAGCGCGCAGGAATATTATGTTTAATGTATGCCTCGTGCGACGCCAAACGTGCCTTAGAACGCAAGGACGCGTGTAAAGTAAGCTGAATCAGCCTATTAATATACCACTACATTGCAGAAGGCTTTCTCGAAGTTATCAACGTCTGCGAATAGTTTATGCAGCTGGTGTAGTCTCTATTTTATGTAGTCGTACTATAGAGGTACATCGTGGAGAAATGAAGATTCAAAATGTATGTTGGGATTTATAGATTCTTGTTAAAGATGATTATTTAAAGTTTTTTAATAATAAGTAAAAAACCATTCAATAACAGCAAATACTCATAAAGATACATTTTCAATCACGTAGCAAGTAATGTGAGAAAAAACACTACAATTACATTCAACATTATATTTTTTACGAATAAAGTACGAAAACTACAGATTTTCCCATAAATTTTTACCTGTAAGTATGAATCTAAAAACGCTCACTGAATTGAAAACGTGTTCCTATTGCATTCGTTTGCCAATTTGCAGATATTTGAAGAATCGAGAACATGTTTGCTGCATCGAGGCAGTATTGATATTAGGTACTTTGTATTATTATCGACATATAGGTACGTATGTATGTTAGAAGAGTCGATGAGACGCATTAGCTAACAGCTGCCAGTGTATGCTAAATAATAATAATAAACGAAATAACGTCGTGTCAGCCAACGGCTTAATAGCCACGAGCCTCGACCAACACCTCAGGAGGCTCTCGTTAGGCAGCTGGATCAAGGGCTTGATTCAGAAAGCAGTACTTCTGGACACGGCTCGCATTGTTAGGAGGTTTCTCTCTCTGGAGATAGCTTGAACCTTGTTCCCGATACCGGTAGGCTACTATTTTTTTATATTTTTAAATGTTTTTGTTTTTTTTTAAGAAATATTTGAAAATGTAAAAAATAAGTTTCAGAAAACCAATCAACGAAATAATAATCTAAATAATTGTCTGAATAAATTAGCACGACGTAACACTACCACTAATACTAGTTTAGATTTTCGAACCTAGTTTCCTATTATTTATACATATTTAGACTTTCAAAAATCCCGTCACTAAGTGATAAATATGGCGTCAAATAATTCCCCTGCATTGATATCCAGCTGTCATTGGTTTCAACTAGGCGTTCAGACAGATCTTAAAATAGTTGTATTAACATACTAGTTTCAACTCCAAAAACATATATTACTAAAATACCGTCGTCTGTTCTTACGTTTCCCATTTTTTATTATTTAATATGGGTTTGCTCTTGACTCTAGTCTAGGTCATAGATGACAGAGATAAAGTCGACGATGGAGCGAGCTTACCCAGAAGAAGCCTGTTCACGCTAATTTTGAAGAGATTAGGGTTGTATGCGTTCGGAAACACAGACGCAGGCAGAGAGTTCCACTCCTTTGCTGTGCGCATTATAAAAGACGTTTGGAAACGTTTAGTGCGAATTGGTGGAATAGCAACACGGTAGGGATGGTAACTTGCAGTGCGTCTAGATGTCCAATGGTAGAAGGGGGCCGGTGGGATGAGATCGTGGAGTTCCTGGACACTCTCCCCGAAGTACAATCTGTAGAAGACCGACAAGCAGGTATGGGCGTGCAGTAGGCTACAGTTAGGGTAGGCCAGCTCAAACATAATGCCCAAAAAAAAAATCACCACATTATTCAGGGTTGAAATCCCGATACTGACGATGTGAATTTTCGTCGCTGAAAGTGGACGAAAAATTTTTTTTGGGCATTATGTATGGGCTGGCCTACCCTTACTGCACGCGCATGCAAGCAGGCAACCTTGCGGCGTTGAGCCAAGCTGTGAAGCTTGGCATCCACCAGTCTTACGTCGCCAATGAGCTTTTTTAGCTCTTCGTTCCACTCGGTGGAACGCAGAGCGCGGCAAGTTAGTATTTAGCTGAGCCATCCCAAAGGTGCCTTATTTAATCATTAAAGAAAACAAATGAATAGAAACTTTGATAATATCATTTATATATTAAATAAATGTTTACATCTATCAATGCCACTCTCAAGGACGAACGAAGTATTTTGTTATTGGTTTTCCTCTATCGATTTGTGAATTCTCCGCAACTATCTATTTTATATTTCTTTTCCTTTCACTGTTGTATTGAATCAAGTGATATGGAATTCATGTTGATGCGTTTAAAATTGGCTACTTTGTTAACGAAAATGTCGTGAAGAAACCTGGGGCCCTACTATGAAGTCTTAAAACGATAATGATTCCGCTCTAAGAGGGAGACGGAACTATACATAGCGAATAGCACTATCCCGTTTACATCATCGGAATTGGATGGCATTAGCACGTCATAGGGCTACTGAACTTAACAATCTAGCTGAAATCATGAAATTCAAAGGTTTTTTTACTTTATTCCTAGAAATAATTGCTGCCATGAGAACTTTACAAGGCCCGAACCACAATGTTCCAATGTCATCATGAAAATGGGATAGTGCTATTTGACCAATATAACTTCGTCTCTCTTACACATATAAATCATGACGGTTTAAAGAGCCTTTATGACGTACGGCATTTCATATAAACATTCAAGTCCTTATTTTTTTAATATTTACGAACCGATTTTATTTTAACATAGGTTTAAAAATTATCAGAGAACATTTTCGAAAAATAGTGTAACAGCTAAATTAGACCGATTTTAAATTTACCATAGAAACAGAGATTACTAATTAGCTTTTTTTTTTAATAAGACATTTCGAAATGGTCTTTGAAAACTTTTTAGACATAATATGTATCCTGCATATACGTAGGCAGTTTAATTACAATCGGTTCATTCATTTCGAAAAATAAGGACTTGAATGCTGCACGTCGTAAACGCTCTTTTAAGATAACATAGTACCTGGACTACTGGATACCCTGGACTGTAGGCAAAAAGATATACAAACAGTTTTTTTTTTATATCTAGCAACCCGCCTTGGTTTCGCAAGCGTAGGAGACATTTTTTTGACATTTTCATTAGAGCCAATTAAAAAAAACCCTAAAAATGATCACTCCGAATAATTTTTGAAAATTGTACGAAAATGCGTACTGTGATTTCTAAGTTTACCGCGTTCAAACGGACAAACACAGCAGGAGTTCGTTTTATAATGTGAAGTGATGTTAATATGTTTCATAGTTTTACATACACCACTTAACTAAACAAACAAAAACACTGTAATAGCAGCGAATAGCCGTATTTCTATACCATAATGACAGGAATAATGTCATTGCTCCATATTCAATTGAAATCCGGAATCAACTCGCCCGGCTTATCAGCCTGTGTTTGTGTCATAATTTGAATTGATCAACTGTGAATACGGCTCATGTTTTCATTTACGACATGCGATATTTTAAGGGGTGTTACGAGACAGATATACGGGGTAAATCCGAAACTGGAGAAAAACGAAAAATACTCTTAAAGGCCAGGTTTCTATCCATATTCCTGCCAAGGAAACGACTCTGCCAGTTTTGGGAAAAAACACACACACTATATTATCACACCATATTTCTTTATTCTGGGCAGTAATAATTTATTAATAAAAATAATAATATATTTTATCAGTTTACTGTAAAGGCGTTAAAATAAAATATATTTCTATTTTTTCATTCGTTTTCTACCTATTAAACTTGAGCTGTTTAAATTCCTGCGAGCCTTTTTTTATAATTCCTAATCGGATTTGGTCATACACGCACACTTGAAAAATTCACCCTGTATATGTAACAAAAGAAAAGCTATTGCCACCAGTCGCCAATCTGCTATAAAAAGAGACCGCGATTAGGACCTGGATTTTATGTAGGTGCTTCACATCCCACGTATGTATAAATAAATTTAGAATCTAGATCCTTTGTGTCTGTACAAATCGGGACAATATTATCTTAATTTATTACTATGATACGAGGGCAATATAAGCCGTTGGTCTCGGCTGTCATTTATAGATCTTTGGCAGTCGTTACGGAATGTCAGAAGCCAGTCAATCTGACTCCAGTCTTGCCAAGAACTACCGTGTTACCCAGTTAATGGGTAGTGGAGGTCTGATAGGCAGCCGCTCCACGTAAAATACTGGTATTCAGCTGAATCCGGTTCGACTGGCAGCCGAACCCAATAAACATAGTTGAGAAAAGGCTAAGCAGATGATGATAGGAGAGCAAAATCCATACATTCAGGCAGTGAATGACAAAAAAGAAGTTATAAATGAAGTTTTAGTTAGTCGCCTGGTATATTTCCAGTTTTATTAAGGCGATAAAACTAAGTAAGATAATAAAACTAAGGGCTCATGGTAGACCTAAAATCAG
The DNA here is from genome assembly GCA_002192655.3 of Mamestra configurata. Classification (NCBI taxonomy): domain Eukaryota; kingdom Metazoa; phylum Arthropoda; class Insecta; order Lepidoptera; family Noctuidae; genus Mamestra; species Mamestra configurata. The sequence continues at coordinate 399,215 of NDFZ01005440.1, read as the reverse complement.
TATCGTAAATGTAAGTACTAAGTCACCGCGGCCCTGGAACGCAAAGGGCTTTAGAAGGAACACGGATGGGTTTTAGTCAGTAAGAGTCTGACACGCCCTTCCGCTCCACCCAGAGTGGAAGAAGTCATTTTATGATTTCCCATCCTTAACAAAAAAAAAAGTACTAAGAGAATCATCATTTCATTTAGTTGTACAATCATTCATGACCCTGCCCTTACAAGTATAGGCTCAATGACCTTAATAATAAACTAGCTTTTGCCCGCTCGCTGTGGCAATTTTTTTACAAAAAAATATTCAGTTTTTACTAGGGTCTCATCTATCTCTGTACAAAAATTCATCAAAATTGGCTTAGCAATTTAAACGTGAAATCGTAACAAACAAACGTACTCACTTTAGCATTTATAATATTAGTTCGGATGGATAAACTGGAATTTGCTACATTCATCCTAATGACAAGATAACGTGGTTACCTTTTGCCACCGAATTAACCAATGAAAACGATAATCTATATTTAATCAAATATCAAATTAATAAAACTATTTCTACACCACACTAATGACCATCGACAAAAACACCACAATGCAACGTTACGAGTGTAACGCAAACTTTAGTAAACTAAGCAGGGCTCGAAACGAAGTCGTCGACTTATACCAGAACTGGTCAGTTGATATTTTTCAGTCCATTTAACTAAATCGATGGTCCCAAAACTCGTAGGACCTCATTTAGGGACCTCTTTTTTAGGTTAAATATAGATTCCTTTTGTGATCCTATTTTTTATTCGCATAAAGTTTTTCGGTACGAATTTTTGTCATCCAGAAGTTATTTTTTGTCATTTTTCATGTTTGAAATATTTTACGTGATTTATGTAGGGACTCAGGGTTAATTTAGTTGATGGGTATTCTCTTAGGTATTAGGTTAGAGAGAATGTACGCTAGTACTCATAAATGTCGTTGGGAGATATAATTTACGGTCTTACCCCCACATGCCCATTTTCGTTAATGAGCCATAAACTTACGAGTGTATTTGGTGTAAGATCTTTTTTTTCTACTTATTCCTTTAACGTCATTTTCCGTCTATGCAAAGGTCGGCCAAAGTTTTCATAGAAATGCACATACAACGATACTGGTTATCTTTTCTGTACAGACGCCAACAGGTTAAGATACAACAATGTGTCAAATTTCTTTAATAGACTTTCAACTTTATCGCTAAAGCATTAGGTGCAAGGTTGATTGGGCGAATTTGACAGTTGCAATTAGCTTGGTGTGCTGGCATCAGATTTGGTTTTTAAAAACCACGTTTGGATATGCCAAAGGAAAGAGAATTTGTCTGGGTCGCTGTCGCTGGACAAAGTGAAGGGGACAACAAAAACTATAGCTTCATTGTCCTTTGACTATAGTTAAATAAAAACTGCCGCATGGTTCGATCTCAAGGGTGGATGAGAGACCATTAATTACATACCGAGGGAGTATGAGAGTCTCCTCCTGCCTCGGAAACCACGTTCAAGCCGTTGGAGCCAGAAAATCTGTCACCAGTCTTGCTTCGGGGTACCGAGTTACCCAGTATGTTAAACTGCCTAGTCTTTCCATGTAAAATATTGGTACTCAGCTGCATCCACTTAGACTTAAAGCTGGCCCCTACATAGTTTGGAAAAAACTAGGCAAATTGAATGAACCTACTCTTTGTTATGAAAGTGGTTTTTATTAACACCGCTGTGAATTCGTCACCTTAAATCAATGAGATTTTACCAATAGAGACGTCATACTCATTATAAAGAAATAAAAACATGGCGAAATTCTACAACCTCTAGCGTCGTTCGAATTTCGAACAGACAACACCGCATGCCATGTCTCGGTCTCTCATTACTTGTCTCTTTCGTGTACGCGGCAGAGCGGCAACAGCGCGGTGGAGATTTTTGAGTAAAATAAAATTTATGATTTTTCTTTTTAAATAGATTAAACAGTACTTACAAATGAAAAGACACATCCTTTTTGCCTTGTGGAACCGTCGCAGTGTAATTATTGCACTTTCTAAACGCACAACTTGGCATTTTTGTTTTTTTTTTTAATCCACTATCCCGCTACGTACGTTTGAATCGCGGCCAGACGCCAGGATGAACTGAGTTGCCTTAAGGCAAATACCCTGTGTTTGTATTGCCGCGCAGACCTCGGTAAAATGTATCTACGTATATAACATCATTGCTTTAAACACTATCTTTAAAACCTAAAATTATCAACATCACCGCTAAAATAACCTGATTCAAAACCACTCTATCCCTAGAACTATCAGGATATCATTCCAAAAGCAATCACATTAAGCAGATCAAGCGTTTACCGGCTCAATCAAACTTGAAGCCGTACTACAGGGAAATCAGTGCGACTTGATTATGAATGGCACAATTTAAAGACGATAGCTGTTTGCTGAACTTTGTCTACAGCCAGTAAGTATTAGATAGGCCAGTAGAATTTAGTCTATGATCATCGTTTCGAAATTCGAACGGTTTTAAATGTTTGACCCTTTTATTTTGACAGCAAATACGCTAGCTTTTATAGCAGTTTTTTCATATTTTTATTACGTTAAATAAAGGGTGGTTGTCACTAGAAATAGCTAGATCGGTTATTTCAAATACATAATTAAAATTAAGTCCGAGTCTGTAGGGTTTTGTGTGTCAAGTATTTATTAAATGAAATATGGTGAGTGTCTTTCAAGATTGTTTTATATTTTTAAGAAAGCTACTAAGAATAATATTGTCAATAATATTGTCAATGTACGTATTTTATTTGTATAATTCTAAATTATTATTTGAATAAATAATGAACAGATAAACAGAATTATAAAAAAGTCTGATTTGTTTAATGAGACTTTTTAATATACAGCCAATGGCAAAGTAATTCATTTTAATTTAGTTCGTTTGTTTATTCATTCTATGTCATTAAAGAGTTTTTAATCTTCGTTCCAAAGCTTTTCTTAATTAACAAAGCAACTGTTTTATGTTCGTATTTTTTTTTAGTGTAGTCTAGACTTCGACTACGAGGCAGATATATAATAGTTATATACAAGGTACCTACTACTGGGGGGAAAATAAAGAATTCCTATTGAATGGTTATCCATTAGTTAATACTAATACACTGATAAAACGGATAAAATGATAGTCGTCAATAAAAAAAGCGCGAGTCGGGTTCCGTACCATAAATCGAAAAAAAAAACGTTTCTTGTGTGTTTTTTTTTAAATTATTTGTTGCTATAGCGGCAATAGAAATATGAACTATGTGATTTTAACTGTCCACCTATTATGGTTCTTGAGATATAGCCCGCTGATAGACAGACAGATGAACGGACAGTAGAGGCTCAGTTATTTGGTTCCGTTGGTTATCGTTTGGGTACGGAACCCTAAAATTAGCTCCTATTGAATGGATAAACTGATACACTGATGACACTGATGAATTGATGGTCATCAATTAAAAAATGAGGAGCTTGTGGCTAAATAATAATAGCCGCACGAGTCTATTTTCGAAGTTAAGCAACGCTGCCGAAGTAACTCCGTGGATGGGTGACCATTCATAATATACTTTAATGTGCCTGGGAAAGGCGGAGACAAAATTGGTCTTTATCATAATTATTAGGAGTTCTCTTAATCAGAGAGATTATTATAAAACATCACATTAATTAGTCTATAATTTTTTACATAATAATGTATTTAATAAGTATTCAATTTATTATTTTTGTATTTTTTTCCAAAACTAAATTTTATTTTCTGTTTTATATATACCCAAAGGTTGACTGGTAGAAAATGTCTTGTTACATAAGGTCCGGCAATGTGCCACTATGGTACATAAAGTTTAAATAAATAAATAAAGTACGTTTTGTTGGTACCGACTGTCATTTCTTTGACAGTGGTCACAATTAGTCAGGAGCCAGGAAATCTGACACCAGTCTTGCCAATGGGTACTGTATCACCCAGCTTTTGAATTGTGGTGATTTATCAGGCTGTAGCTCAATGTTAAATTCCAGACTTTGATTCATCCGGTTGTACTAGAAATTGACAGCAATATAGTTGACAAAAGGATAAATAAATTATAGACATCAAGTATCGTTTGGAAGTATTCTCCTATCATATTTGTAACTATCAGAAATGCTCTTATCAATCCTTCTACCAACCAAGAATTACTTCCCTTTGAGTTTGTCACAGAGAACTAGGAAAAGTACACTATAACGCCAGCACCATTTTTACCTCGAAACCATCGCAACAGAAAACATCGAATGCAAACGAAACCGTCGAATGCATTTTTGATTTAACATAACTCTCAAACGACAGCACGAAACCTCGTAACTATCTGCACAAACGAAATATTCCGACATAAAACCGAATATAAAAGAAACTGACCAAACCGCAATCCGTTTCCCATCCCTTATTTGCTGTGGATCCGATAAAAACTACCACTTTTTTATCGCTGAAGATCGTCACGGACCACAACGTATTAAACAAACGAAGTTTGTTTGCGAAAATCGAGACCCATTCCTGTACGTGATCAGATAAATCGATACTACCTACAATATATCGATACAATCACTGTTCGTAGTGTTGGTGCCGCTACGATGGACTCGTGACGCGAAATTTCAAAGTTTAGCTTTTGACGGACTTCTAAAATCGATGTATCGGTTTCACCCGGTTTTTTTTGCCGACAAACAAAACTCGAGATCCGATTTCAACGATTTATTTCGAATGCTTTGTCTATTCGTTATTTGTTCTACTTTTTTGTTGAGGGATTTTTCCATTCGCCCTGTGTTGGATTAATTTTCCTTTGTTGCGGCGAGAGAGATTAAATATTTGGTTCCAGTATTATTTTTTTTGTAATATTTTGTGGTGTTGTGTTTAATTATTACCTCGGAAATAATTGGTGGATTGACAGCTGCATTGCGCTACAGCCGGTCGATTCTGTAAACATGCCGAAGTGAAGGCTTGGGTAAAGTGGTCACGAGGTGAGCTGTCAATCCATATAATCAAGATGGAATGACAGCTCACTCCGTGATCACGTGAAATCTTGCTTGTATGGATTGACAGTTCACCTCGTGATCACTTCACCCAAGCCTTCACTTCGACATGTACACAGAATCGACCGGCTGATACCAATCATTTCGCTGAAAAGACGGTGAACTAAATAATCAGTACAATTAATCCATACTATTATAACATATCAAAAGTGACTCTGTATGTATGTGTGTTTGTAACATCTTCACATCTTAACGACTGAACGGAACATGATGAAAATGGTACACGGGTAGACATTGCTCTACAAGTCTATAATATGACATAGCATATACTTTTCATTCCAGAGTAAGCTAGATTTTGCGAACACCTGCAGTTTGCCCGAAAGTCTTCAAAACAGGGCAGATAATGCCTCATCATATTTATTTATTTGCTCTCATGCACACAACACATGTTACAATTTGAATATTGTCGGTTTGGCTCATAAACCCTGTTAGGGCACCGCAAACAAACGAACGATGGGTATGTGAGTCATCAGAATTATAAATAAAATGAATTTCAGAAAGGTTATTCAACATCATGCTAATTGTATAAAATTTTGCGAAATGTCAAAATGGAATCTAAATAACATAATAGAATCATCGTCCGAAATATAATAATAAAACAGTCAAGACACAATTACAACAAAGTACAGCACAAAAGAAGATTCATTATTGATAATTTATTTATTAAAACTTTATGCACAAGTAAAATCACTGTACAAAGACAGACTTAATGCCTTAGGCATTTTCTACCAGTCGACCTTAGGGTGGTGCAGAGACAACATGGCAGGTGCAATAATATGTCATGTCAAATTATTTTTTTTAAATATCTTGGGACAACTCACACACGGTCATCCGATCCCAAACTAGGCAGAGCCTGTGCTATGGCAACCAGACAACTGATAAACATACTTATATATTTCTAAATACATACATATTATAGACAAATTACACCCAGACACAGAACAAATGATCATGCTCATCACACAAAGATTTGTCCTGGGTGGGAATCGAACCCACGACCTCCGGTTTAGCAGTCAGGGTCACTAACCACTCGACCAACAGGCCAGTCAATATTGCTTTAACACAAAATAGTTCACAAAGCTAAAACATTATGTTCAGCAAAAGCCTTCTTGTAACACGTTCTATTTACATTAACCTACTTCAGTATTAAAACATGTACTCGTATCTTCAGTAAAAACATTTTTAAATGGACTTTGAAAGTAGCAATCACTTTCGTTTGATGGATGGAGAGAACGCCCACCAATAGCCCGTAGGCATACCTATATCATGCGATTTAAAAGTAAATCATTCCTCTTTTTTAATACCCCATAAAAAAGTCTTCACCAACTCCAAAGTACTAAGTATAGAAGTGATGTTATCAAAATATAAGTTATACGCAGAACAAAAAAGAGGAGCTCGTGGCTAAATAATAACAGCCGCACGGGTCGATCTTTAAGGTTAAGCAACGCTTGCCGAGGTTGGTCTGTGGATGGGTGACCATCTTAACATACCGAGACTCCTCCGTGCCTCGGAAAGCACGTTAAGCCGTTGGTCCCGGCTGTCATTTGTAGATCTTTGGCAGTCGTTACGGATAGTCAGAAGCAAGATAATCTGACACCAGTCTTGCCAAGGAGTACCGTGTTACCCAGTTAATGGGTTGTGGAGGTCTGGTAGGTAGCTGCTCCACGTAAAATACTAGTATTCAGCTGAATCCGGTTTGACTGGAAGCCGACCCCAATATAATTGGGAAAAGGCTTGGCAGATGATGACGCAGAACAATTTCTATGAAAAATGTTGTCGCAGCGTTGTCGTATAGTCGCGTCGCAACTGTCCGCGGGCAGTTGCGACGCGACAGACATAATGATGTTATGATTAAAGCTTTATTTATTTTTGGAATTCTTATAAAAACCTGTATGTTTAGATATATGTATGTTGGTATACCTTCTAAAGCTGAATTTTGTAATCTTTACCTAAAACTAAAACCTAATTACAACGCCCATTAAAGAACATAGATAAAGTGATTTTTTTTAACCGAATTCAAAAAAGGAGGAAGTTAGATGTTCGACTGTATTTTATTTTTATGTATGGTCCCATTGGCAACAAGTCAGGATCTGATGATGGAATCCCAGGGAAATCGAGGGCAACCCTCAAATTTTAAAAGTATTAATATACTTTCTAAAGCACTTCAGATAATTGTGCCTGGTAATCAACATCTTATCTTGCTGAGCTAATGATGGAAGGTGTAAGTCAGGATCTGATGCTGGGATCACATGAAAAATGTTTGTTGGTACGGAACCCTAAAATGTCGAAAATATAGGGGATTGAAAAACGCAAACAAAATGTCACGTTGTTCATTACAAATATCTTAAACTTTAGACAATTACTCGTATTCTCGCTGGTAGAATGCTTTTTATATAAAGCTAAACATAAATTAGAGTTTGCAATCATGGACGCATTTTAATTCAACACAACCACAAATTCATCCCATAAATAACCGAACAAAACATCCAGTCTTCGACATGACGTCACAGAATCCAATTGGCATCGACAGCATCCCATTTGCCTTCTAGCAACTTCTAGTCGTCTGCTACATCTCATTTACAAAGCAAATTAAAAAAGTTCAAGCAAACTTTTAATAAAAAGAGTTTACTGGGGTTCAACGTGGATGCATTTTGTCGACGTCTGTACCTAGCTGGTTCTAATTACAATATATTGTAAGTTGTATGTTTTGAATATGCTGGCTGGTGCCCCCCGAAAGTTTTCGTCTTAGAGTTTGTTTACGTACGTTTTTCGTGAGGGATCTATGCTTTTTGATATGGAGGGTAAGATAAGTAACCTGAGTTTAGTAGGTGTTACCCGCGGTTCATCAGATACTCGGCGCGAATGTCGAAATGATCCGAAGATACCCCGAAATAAAAAGTAGCCTATGTGTTAATCCTGCAGGGTGTCAGCTTCCTGCATACCAAATTTTATCAAAATTGTTCCAGCCGTTTGCTCGTGAAGAAGTAACAAACATACACACACACACACTCAAAAACTTTCGCATTAGTGTGATGGACCATATCTGCAATTTGGAATGCAAGTTATGTAACGTGATTTTAGTAGACTTTTTAGCACCCAAAATCATTTATTATTTGAAATGGACTATATCTGCAACTGCCAATCTGACCTCCACAACTACACCAAAACCCAGTAACTGGGTAAAACGGTATCCCTTGGCAAGACTGGTGACAGATATTTTATTCTAACTATCCGTTATGGCTTTCAAAGATCTAGAAATGGCAGCCGGGATTATCTGCTAAACGTGCTTTCTGAGGCATGGAGGAGTCTCGGATGTTTACCCATCTTGGACCGACCTTGGCAAGCGTCGCTAAACCTCGAGGATCGTAAGCAAATGGCGTCATAAATAAACATAAAATCCTTGAACACTAAGACAGACTGAAACATAGTCAAAGCAACTAAGAGACCTAAACCGTGATGCCATTTTCATTTCACCCTCCAACCCTAATCATTTTTCAATAGCTCCATAACTCCTCAGAACAGCTCAGTAAAATTACGAGCAATTACTACGGAGACCATCTTCTAAACTTCCAAAGATACTAAGGACATAATACAAATCACAAGCACAAACTTCTGGGGATGTTCAACATCTGTATCTAACTGCGTCCTATCATTGAACTAAACCATATCTATAATCGTTTAGAAACTTCCCAAGTCCAAACAGTTATTGCTTTTACACACCTATTAGACCCTATCTTTACCACGATAAAGTTCAATTTCAATTTTGCCATCTACAATGGTAAGTTTGTAATGACTGTCGAGGGCCTAATGTCAATTACATTGTCACTCGAACGCTTGACGTTAAGCGTCGAATAATCGAGTCAACGTATACCGATAATCGATTACGCGATATCGATGTTTAATCGGAACATCGGGATATGGGAATCTCGATAGTATTAGTGGTTTTCAAATAGGAGCTTAAGAGCTTTCAATACTCCAGCTTGGTTGGATATTATTCAGCTCTGAAAAAGTGCTTTCATAAATAATATTGAGGTTTTTAAGTATGGAAATGCTTTCAATCTAGATAAAATTTTTGATTAAAGTAGATAGAATATTTTTTATGGACGTTAAAGGTTATTTATCAGAGCAATTTTTGTTTGCTTATGAATTAAATCTGAACATCACAAACAAAGTGAGTACTTAAGTATGTAAACCATTAAGGGCTGAATAGACAGGCTTGCTGAGTAAAAATCTGGATAAATTGACTGTCAGTTGTAATAATATTCGAACTTACGCATTAGTAAATTAGTATATTTAATATTATTTACCTCTATCTAACTTTGATTTAGTGTTTTCGATTTTTGTTGGTATTGTGGGCCTACCTACTTTAATAGTACTAATATTGACCAAGGAACCTATTGAGGTAATGTAAGAAACGTGTTTTTCATTCTAGATTAAGAATAGTTTATTTTATTCATCATATGTACAAGTAACAACTCAATACAACTAGACTAATAATCGCGAAATTGTGTACAAACGCGTTTTAAAACATAATAAATCATTGGGCATCAAAAAATTCATCCACATCGCTGTCAATGGCAAAGTGCCCAGAACACTGGCAGCATTGCCGCGTTGTATGGCAATGCTGATCCTTTGGCCGACGAAAAGCCCAGCCCTCTGGTCACGTGAACAGTCGACGAGTTGTTTGCTGCCCAAACGGCTCAAATATATAGCTCCCAATAAGGTTGTTATATTTGCGCCGTTTGAGATTTTCTGCACCTGCAGCAGCCGCCCCAGCGCAGCAGCCCGCCATGCTAAGAAGATGGGATTGCGCAAGGGTGTCGACACATCATATTGAACGAATTGGTATTCCATTATTTGCGCAAAAAAACGATTTTTGACATAATAGATCAATGAAGGAAGAAAAGGCTTCTTCAGGGTAAGCTCGCTCCATCGTCGACTTTGTCTCTGTCATCTCTAACCTAGACCAGAGTCAAGAGCAATACAATCCCAAAGAAAAAACAAATGTTTTTTCTTCCTTCATTGATTCACAATAATTATTTTTACCTTGTTATAACCCAAAGGTTGACTGGTAGAGAATGCCTTGATGCATTAAGTCCGCCCATGTACCACTATTGTACATAAAGTTTAAATAAATAAATAAATTAAATTAAATAGAAAGTAAATCATTACGTATTTTGATTCTATTGATCGGTTCCCGAGTTGAGGAGTTAAAAACGTGACTTTAATGCAAACATTTTACAGGTTTCGAGGCAAGCTTAAAGTTTGGGAATAAAATCAACTTCATTATTCACAAACCAAGTGAAAGGGGCCCCTGTTTCTAATATGACGTGTAAACACTACGGGATAAACTAGCACGATAAAAACATATTATCCCCTCTATTACAGTACGATATCATATCCCTCTAATCACCCACCTATATAATACGAACTGTAATCAAAACCAATCATCGATATCAAATCTATCGCATCAGCGCTCCCCTCGATCGATCGATTCCAGAAGAAAGAAATGAAATTATTTATCAACGTCCAAGAAAATGGCGGCAAAGATGGCGGTTATGATGACGTCGCTATATAAATTGGACCAAATTATTCGGGTCTTGACCGATGACGGCTATAAGGGTGCCCTCACACACAAAGATTTATGTGTGTGAGCTAAACAGTGAAACAGCAAAGTTTTAAAGTGAAAAATTAAAAAAAAAATTGGTTGTCTGTAAAGTCGGTTTACGGACGATAGTTTAACGTGACAAAGTCATACCAAAACATAGATGAAATAATCGTAACGTTACAATGAGCGTAACGTTACAATGAGTCATCATTTTTTGTGCGTGCAGCCGGCGTTCATCGATTTATTAGACGTTGTCACGTCAAAAATATTCTAAACAGGTTCAAAATCCACACATTTTGAACGTCAAAAATACATAAGATAGGCCCCTAAAAATTCCCACCCGTCGCCACTTCCTAACACGTCTGTTTAAAATGTTAGAAGATTTATAAAAATACTGGCCGGGATAAAAACAAATACTTCGCATATGCTTTGACTAAGAATTACCGTATATTTTGAAATGCGGCGTGACCGTGACAAAGATAAGCTAAAGCAATCTGGAATCTCTCACTCACACTTCATTGAACCTTTTCCAGCAAAGCTAAGCTAAGTTATAAAGCTAAATAACGATATCTTTGGTTGATTTATCATACGCATCCATCGCGGCGCAGCTTAGCACATCACTGATGGAAGGGCAGCCTAAAGATATTTTGATAACATCTAAATGTGCAGAGTTTGTACAAAGTGCTGAGATGGACTAGGTAATGTCTGTCGAGGTTTGCAAAGTTAGTGCAAAAGGTTTTTATAAAGTCTAGAAATGGTAGTACTTTGTTATTTTATGCTCGCATTGTAATGTGTAACCAACCGATTGAAACTGGTAACACAGCATAAGGCAAAATTGAAATGTGACAAAAACGGCCTCACGGGTCGATCGAAGTTGGCTGAGGACCACCCATCAAGGCGAAAGTAGGTGCACAGGCAAAGTTTTTAGTGGGTGCAAGCCCCACATAACCACATCAATTATCTGTCATCCATCGCGGCGTAGCTTAGCACATCACTGATGGAAGGGCAGCCTAAAGATATTTTGATAACATCTAAATGTGCAGAGTTTGTACAAAGTGCTGAGATGGACTGTGCAGAGGACTGGGAGATGATGGACTAGGTAATGTCTGTCGAGGTTTGCAAAGTTAGTGCTAAAGGTTTTTGTAAAGTCTAGAAACCCCAAAAGTCTAAAAAACCATTTTACTAAGCAAGGATTCTTGAGAACTAGAGTATAATATTCTATGTATTACAAAGTCTTGACTCTCTTGATAAGTTATTCTACATCCACATAGCCGTTTATATCTCTCCACAGAGCTAAAATTATTATACAGAAAGCTAGAACACACACCAACTAGATTACTCTTAACCTCAAACACAATTTAATCACTGCAAAATCCAAGTTGTGCGCATTCAATGAAACGATTGATCAATCAATTAATTAATTGGATTAATAAGAGAGAGCTCGGTAATAGTGTAAAATTACACACGCAGCGCAAACCCATTTGTAAGGCAATATTCTCTGGCGTCGAGTAGGGTTGTTACTTTGTTTCCGTCTCCGAAAATGCAGAATTTTTGCGATAATAATATCTCCACATTTGCATCCGCCTCCGCAAGATTTTAGTGAAGTCATCACGAATGTCTTATTAGGAAACAATTTATTATAATATAATTTAAGAAAATTTACTCCCCTGATCTCCAAAATTAGGAGCCTAAAATTTTGAAAAAAAAATACACGCATTAGTGCTTTAATTATAGTTTAAGTAAAATAAAATTATGTATGTGGGTATGTCGTTTTGTGGCAATTATATAATTTTTCTTTCTTTCTTCTTCTGTTAAGGTGGATACTGACCGGTGTTACGGGGCGTAATGTAACATGTTACAAAGCGAGCATTCTTGCAGTCAGTACGTGAAAACGAGAACAAATATGATGCGTATGTGTTTTGTTTTACAAGGATTTTAGGACACGGCGTAACATAACATGCTCGCTGCGAATGTTACATTACGGCCTGTAACACCGGTCAGTATCAGCTTTAGAATTCTAAAGGATGAAATATGATTCTTTCGGAACTCATTGCGAGCAAGTACGACTCGCACTTGGGCGGTTTATTTTCCACCACTGACTTAAATCTGCTTCTAACTAACTTCTACATCCTACAGAGGTCAGTATCGCCTCCGGTACAACCCTAATATCGAGCTGAGTGCAAGCCCCATACCACGAGAAGTAATTTCAGACATTGATTGAATTCAATGAATTGATTTACAATTGTAATTTATTACAATGAACCCATTATATTTCGTGGTAGGGGGATGAATAAATGAGTGCGGCATCTACTTATCCTTGTGTCTTGTTTAATCGAAGTGGGTTATGGAATTTTGTGTTTACAGGTTATGTGCTTATGGATCCAAATCCTTTGTTGTATTTTCTTTTGTGGAAACCACCTACTGAATTTAATGCCTTCTTTGAAACTCACTACAGCGTATGATTGATAAATCATAATCATGAACAAAAGGGAATAAAGTAGTACGTGTTCCATACAATATAAAGCCAAATTAAATTATCTGTCAGATCATAAATGGGTCCGGACATGTCTGCAGCATGCCCATCAAGCTATGGGCCCCTTAAAACACAAAATTGGTGCCCTGAAATAGTGAGACGGGGCCGCGGAAGACCACGAAGGAGATGGTGGGACCACTTGAATGTCTTCTTTAGGAATTTAAAAGACAGATGATCAGAACAATGGAAGGGATGAGGGTGTCTTTTCCCAGCATTGGGACATTTTAGGCTCAATAAAATAATTATTATTGCTGACCACGGCGTTTGGTAGTTTCAACACTTGGAAGTAACCATAATGGAGTTTGACTATCTACTTTAAATTGGCTCTGTGTAAACACTAGTGCATCAGTAGTGCCTATACTGGTAGGGTCCGCAAGGGCCAGAGCCTGCCAGAATTTGTTTGAAAGAGTCACCGCGGCCCTGGAACGCAAAGGGCTCTAGAAGGAACACGTATGGGTTTTAGTCAGTAAGAGTCTGACACGCCCTTCCGATCCACCCAGAGCGGAAGAAGTCGTTTGATAGTTTCCCATCCGTAAAAAAAGTGCCTACACTGGTAAATCAACAACGCAAATAAGCCTAGCTTCTTAGCCCCTTCACTTCTTGACCCCAGTCCTATGACCTTCATCGGTTGTTCGGCGAAATCGATATAGCTTTTTGTTTTGTTTATTTACATTTATGTTTCTGTTCAACCATCTTTTTTTTTGTGACAGCCGACCATAACCTCCCACTTGCGCCCGCGCGCTCTATTCATTTGTCTATGATATCGACAAATGAAGCTGGAGCACTGGGCTATTGGGTGTCAGCTTATTTATTGTTTGTATGTACCGATTTTTTATTTATTTTTTTATTATATATATATATTTATATTAATAATTGTTGCATTTTTACCCATATTTATACTTATTATTTTATTTGTATATTTCTGTTATATATGCTCCGTGAATGCATCCGTGGCACCACTGACTGGCCCTATCAGAATACCAGCGCTGCGTTATTTATTTTTTAGATATCGCAGCATAAGCTGAGATAGGGACCATTTTGGCCTCGCACAGATAATTATTTTATTATACTGTTTAGTTATTAATTTTATTTTACTGATTTGTTTGTCTTGTGCGAGTCCCAATTAAACATTTTTTTTTTTTTTTTCTTTCTAAATCATTTTATTCCCAGCTGTTCGCCCTTCTCGTATCGGGTTTATAGTCCGGCTAAGCAGATGAACCTCAGAATAAAATACCTCTTTCATAAAATGGACAACAGAAACCATCTCCGAAAAGATAATATGTATATGGTTGCAGTTAATTATGAAACCGTGTGAAAATACTTATAACATGATGAATGTTTGACCCAAATTAAGTGGTGTAATACGAGTACGTTCAAAGACTCGTATTTGAACAAAAATTCATCACAATTCCAATGAAATATCTCTGTTCATGAAACTCATAACGAAGTACATTATTTATTAAACGCTTTCCGACTTTTATGGATCGTTATTTCGCAGCTTAAAGTTTGGAAACCATCTCATTATCGGTATAATTACCGAATCAATCAAGTTTAACACAATCGACTTCCGAATGAATACCTGAACGTTTCATGGTTCAATTATAAAAGCTTAATCGATTTCGGACCAGCCAGGAATTATCGTCGATTCATATGAATTATTAGTAAGTGGATTTCGTGAGATAATCAACTTATTACGTTTGATTTATTCATGTTGTAATATTGATAATCAAAATATAATTGTAATATTATACGTCAGAGGTGTATGTACTTTGTGAATTATGATTCTATGTTACTAGCTTCTGACCGCGACTTCGTACGTGCATATCCCGTTTTTTCCCGTTCCCGTAGGAATTTTGGAAAATCCTCCCCAAGGACCTACGCGATATTTCAACTTTCTACTACCAGCATTTTCGGCTGTGCGTTTTCTGTCAAAGAATTTTATACATTAGGGTGATTATAATAATTTATTATATGGACATGTCAGAAGTCTTGATTTATAAGTTTCATGAATTCATGTTAATAGATAGGCCATGTGCCATGTCAGAAGTATGGTCACAGTGCAAGACATCTTATTTTACTTCACACTAATATTATAAAGGCGAAAGTTTGTGAGTGTGTGTGTGTATGTGTATGTTTGTTACTTCTTCACACGCAAACGACTGGGCCAATTTTTATAAAATTTGGTATGCAGGAAGCTGATACTCCGGTTTAACACATAGGCTACTTTTGTACTTTTTTAGTATCTGATTAACCGCGGGTAACACCGCGGGGCGCAGCTAGTACTAATATAAATGAGAAAATTTGGATGAATGGATGTATGTTTGTTACTCAATTACGCCAGAACGGCTGAATGGATCTGGATAAATTGGCGCATTTGGCGCATGAATAGAATATAGTCTAGAATAGGACATGGGCTACTTTTTTTTATTCCAAGAGTGTGTTCCCTTAATATGGGAAGGTAATTTTTGACATTCACGCTGGCGAAGTCGCTGGCCGAAGCTATAAAAGAACTCAGTACTATGTTATTATCAGAGATCGGAATAGGTAGACTATATTTACATAATCTTCGTGGAAGTAAGTAACATAGAGTTGATAATACCTCCTGTAAAATGCCGGAATCATAAATGGAATCATGACTATTAAAAACCGGGATTATAAAATCATGAACTGGACTTTGAGTATAGTTACAAATTAATGATTTGAAGAATCAAAAGAAGAAAGGGAACAAAGCTATTTTATTTAACAGTTTTAGTAGGTACGAAACTCTAAAAACATAATAAGATTCTTCAATATAATAAATTTTGTTCAAATGTATTCAAAGCGCAATAAGTAATTTGCAATTTCTTAAATCCCGGGATACAATCGTCATGTTTATGATTCCGCGATTTTAGAGGAGTTATTATTATTATTCTTTATCTTTATTTAAAGAGCTTTTTCGCAAATGCGAATATGACACTCTGTAGGTACCAAAAAGTTATTCATTTAAATTACTTAAAATAGGTATTAACATTGTACAGCTAGGTTCTGGGTCTGTTCTTCAAGGCGAACTTAACCATATTTATCACAAAGAGTTATTATCAACTCTATGTTACTTACTTCCACGGATATTAGGTAGATATAGTCTACCTATTCCGATATCTGGTTATAATAAACAGTTATTTGCCTATTACAAAAACTAATCAAACTCTTGACCAACATAACGATATCTCGTAATAATACCAACATAATGAAACAATGACCATCGCATAAATCACTTGAATTATTATATAATACTATAACTTCAGCGGTCGTGACCAGCCGAAATGTGCCGATAACATGAATTATTACTAGTATTATTGTACTTCATTATTAACAAGTTTTACTATTGTTGTATTGGTATACTATTGGCGGAATAGTCAGTTCAATTAAACCATTGTAGGTTTAATTTAACTGACTGTTCCTGTGGGTTTTAGTTTACGAGTTTTTAACCGACTGGTTTGGGTTCGAACTATAGAGGGTATGCGGAACAGGATCTCAGGCCCGCAAGTCTTTTTTGAAAATGGAGGATTCCCCGACCAGACAGGTGTTGTATCTGGTGAGCAACTGCCCGATACTTGATATTTGGGCTGTCGTAAATGTTCAAATTGCACTCTATTACCGCGATGCAGGATTTTTACGACGTAGTACATTGCTTACGGTATAGATGTCGCTGCGTTAAGTTTCGTGTTGGTTTAGATTTCGCGACGTTAGGTTTCTGTCTAACGGTACAATGCCGCTACATCACTCCTCTCTGGAGACCGGAGGTCGATAGTGGATAAGTCGTCCATACATCTTGAGATGCATGCCAGGGCAATGGAAGGTTGGTTCCAGTGAGTCGGAACCGAAAGTCGCATAGTTCACGGTGAGTCGGAACTGTCTGCGGCGATGCCTCAGTGAGTCGGGGTGATGATATCCCAGTGAGTCAGAGTGGTGCTGCTGGCTCCAGTGAGTCGGAGTCGTGCGACGTAGTGACTTGACTGCTGCCGTCGACCATGATGGAAAAGCTGTATAAAGGCTGCACTGACACATATGTCCCATCTGGTGGGTGAAGGTCTTATAGACCATTATAATTGAAATTGTGTAAAATCAGCATCAAAAGTTTGTGTTACTGTTATATTTTATAAAGAAAAAATCTCATTTTTCTCCGTAATACTGATTAGCGTATTTGACATGTTTTGACAAAACAAGATTTCATAAATTTTTGTAGACAATTCACGTTTTTACTTCCACAAAAGTGTGTCACCCTTTGACACACTTTGACAACATGTGTTTTGAGAAGTCCATTAAAACTAGCCAACAATTTTTTTCTAAAAATATCAAAACCAAATATTAAACTAGCGCGACCTTGTAACTTTATTAAGTACTATAATTACATATTGTAATTTAATTTACGTGAACGTTCAGTCGTGGGCGGCGCGAAATGCTTTGTAGCCGGATATCGGATTAATGACAGGTTTTGGGCACTCTATAACATATTGTAGGTGGATTTATTTATAAGTACAATGGGGATATTATTTGCAGGCACTTTTTTGTCAGTAACGTGATTATTTATATGGGTTGCTAAGCGTACAGCTTTTGATTTATATCATGTAAAAGAAAAATAAGTTTTGGGAGTCGTGTCCAACTAGTTTAATTACACACAAATGTTTTGTTATATTTTACGCCTAACCGAAGGCATCTAAAATGGCGGCCGCAAGACGTAGCGTTGGAAAACACAGCTTTGGGAGATCAATAACCTGAGGGCAAATTTTACATTTTTTTTAACCACCGTTTACATTTTTAATCTGTCAAAAATCTTCAGCTTCCTTATATTTTTGACAGATCGCGTCTGATATGCAAATGTGAACGTTGATTAAAAATTTGTTGGCACTCTGGTGTAGGCTGCGGGCTGGTCAATGAGATAACACTTGAGGAAGGACTATCTCCAAGAGACGTGTTTCGGCTGAAAATATGATGGGTGCAGCGGTTAATGATCCACCCGCAAAAGCTACGGCATATCTATTTTTCTTTACCATTTTCCATTTAACAATGTAGTACTTTTTTTTATTTATTTCTACTACCGCGGACATGGTCGTCTGCGCCTTTTTTACAGGTTTAAATTTGTTTACTTCTATTTAATTTGTTACAGTAAATGCTCCTACATTCGACACATTATCTAAATCTACGCTTTAATGTACGTCGTAGCTTTTGATCTACGTGAGTTATCTGTTTTTTTTTTACAATTTATTACTTGTAAATAATTTACTTTTCTACTCAATATCATAGGCCATGTACAGTAAACAAAGCTGTTTGGTATGAAGGCTTGCGAAACTTGCAACTACTTTTAAACAATGTTATAAGTGAGATATGTACATGCTGAGTAGAAAAATTTAATACACCATACACGTAAGTATGTC
Organism: Mamestra configurata; assembly: GCA_002192655.3. Classification (NCBI taxonomy): domain Eukaryota; kingdom Metazoa; phylum Arthropoda; class Insecta; order Lepidoptera; family Noctuidae; genus Mamestra; species Mamestra configurata. The sequence continues at coordinate 380,611 of NDFZ01005440.1, read as the reverse complement.
ATTAGCTTAAAAAGTGATAATGCACACATTAGAAATAAATATTGGCAGTGCAGTGGACAAATATTATTTTTGCCTGTATACCAAATAGCTTTGTTGACTGTACATGGTCAATTGATCACTGCTATAAAGTTCAACATTCCGACGCTCTACATAAAACAAAAAGCATAGCTCGAAAAACAGGGTTGCCCTATAAAATAAAACGGAAAGTAAAATCAAAGCAAGAGTTTCCTATTATGTCCTATATTAATCAAAAAAAGAACCATGGAGATTACTCCATGGTTCTCATATGACGTATTGTGATTGTGAGAACCATGTAGGTCGCTATATGTGTGGTCCATTTCATAATGTCTGTCAGTTTGATTACTTTATGCGGCCTACCCAAATGTCCTTACTTTGGTATTGTTCGTCGAATCATTGAGCTCCTTAAAGTTCTAAGTTTGAGCTACACGATAACTGATAAATGCTTGCACTGTCTGGACAGGTCCACTCAAACCTGCGTGGTGCTTTCCTCAAAAGGCCACCTCAGACGTTAACCTACATGGTTTTCAAATGTTTTTGACCATTGTATGGACTTGAAAAGAGACTATGACCTCTGAGTTTGTTTCGGTGTTTCTTCACAGGGTAGTCAGCTAGGAAAGACCGGCCTCATCTAGATTATTACACCAAAAAAAAAAATGTTTGACGTGTAAAAGAGTTACTTGTAACCTATTTGCAAACGAGGCCTTCGCTACAGGAGAAGACGCCCCGGGCGTCGGGAGTCGCAGGGCGGTCCAAGGCCACCGTAGGCGCGGGCCTGCGTACGGCGATCGCTGGGTGGCTCGCTGTCCGATCAGCAGGCCCGGGTCGATGGCGCGTTGTGTTTCACGCGCGCCTCAAGGAGATGTCAGCATAGAAGACGGGGCCCGCTAGGGCCAGAGCCTGCCAGGGTTGCGGAATTTGTTCAAAAGAGTCACCGGGGCCCTGGAACGCAAAGGGCTTTAGAAGGAACACGGATGGGTTTTAGTCAGTAAGAGTCTGACACGCCTTTCCGCTCCACCCAGAGCGGAAGAATTTAAAAACCTATTTGCAAAATTAATATCATTTATCAATAAATACTAATTAAAGTAATGTCATTTAACTTCACTCATAAATAGTTGCCTCGCCTCTCAAACTACTTACTTCGTCTCGTACCCAACGGCATATTTCCCGGTATCGACGCAAAATGCCCGAATCTGTTTTCCCTCGTCCATGAATCGACGAATTTCTGGTCAAACGAGAATTCGGCCGAGCGTTATGGACACTAGATTTTAGTGATATTTGAAACTAGCAGTATATGGACTTACTGGTGATTTTGAAAGGCTTTCGGGAAACGAAATAAACCTTGGCTAGTAGACGTTACAAAATATCGAACTTGCTCTCCCTAAAAAGGCGGGCAGCGGCAGTGACATTATATAAAAACTATTTACAAAAACAACTTTTTTACAAAAAATACAACTGATTGCCAAGGAAAGAAAAAGAACACTAAATATAAATTAACTTTAATTTAGGAAGTCGGTGTTTTTGGTTTCTTCGTATTTTTAATTTAAAAATCAAACTTCTGAACCGATTTTGGTGAAATTTCTATGGGACTAATTGGAACGATCCTTTCAAATGATTTTTTCAAATCGGTTCTTAAATGACGGAGATATGAGGTAACAAACATAAAAAATACAACCGAATTAAGAACTTCCTCCTTTTTTTGGAAGTCGGTTGTATTATTTGTAAAAAAGTTTATTTCTTTTCAACTATTGAATTGTACCTCACACCTAACAACACCACTGGAAAGTCACTGGAAAGCAATATACGCAATTTCGTTTACTTTGATGACATATTTTTTCCAGCTATTATGATAAATATAATAAACCTACTGAACCGATTTTGATGAAATTTCTATGGGACCAATCGGAAAGTATAGCAGTCAAATTCAGGCAATTATTTTTATTTGCCGTAAAGCTATATTTTTCTGTATCATACGTTCCTAGTTCATAATTTATATATTTTTTTGTTGAATGTGTTAGTTTTATAATTTCAACGAACGTGTATTTAGTATTTTTTTTATTTATTTATAGATTTCAAACACAATGTAAATTGTTCCTGAATAAATCGAATCGGATTGAATTATCTATCGCAGTCGTACAATAAGTACATTTGAAATAAGAACGCAACGATATATGAACGCCGCTCTGTATGAACGTAGCATATCTTTCCTTTTTAATAGCACTGGGCAGAGGCATTTACACATTACGCCAGATTGTTGACGTTTTCATAATTACCATCGGCCTTGCTCTTGTTAAGGTTATGAACCCGAAGGGTTACCAACGGTTCCCTAATACTTAGCTTCCGCTGTTAGTTCGTCCGCCTATCTGTCATCTGGCTGTATCTCATGAACCGTAATGGGTAGATAGTTGAAATTTGCAGAGTGTTTAGTTTCATTACAAGGAACGTTTTGAGCATGTATATACGCAAATACGTACGTTTTTCAGTTTCGTCGCTATTTAAAACCGATTTCAAAAAAGGAGGTTCTGGATTCGTGTTTTTTTTTTGTATTTAGACTTTCTCATACATACCTATTCTGAGCATTTTCATTCAGTTTTGCGGAGTAAAATATTAGAACAAAATTAGTTAACTCAGAAAAGGTGTAATAACTTCATTGTCAGTCAAGTAATACAGCCTCCATGACAATAGTCAACGCCAATAAGGTGCTGTCGATCCATTGTAGCACCGTCACGGATAGCCCTGTCAATGGCGTAGTCCTGTCTCAGCGTAGTCCTGTCGTGGCGTAGTCCTGTCTACAGCGTCGTCTATATTGTTTGAAAGACTGCTCAGTATTCGAAAGCAATGGAGCCGTTTTCAGTATATAATTATTTGAGAACGTTAACTGAATAGTTAAATAATTTATTATTCGTGTACTTTTTAACGGACCGAGTAAGAAAATAATTGCTTAGGTAATGGAAGAAGGTTGTGAAAACTGTTAGAGGGCTTTCTTTGTTGATTTTAAATAATGTTTTAATGGATAATGACCTGTAAATACAAATCAGGTTTTGAGGTTATTGTTTTTAGGGTTCCGTACCCAAAGGGTAAAACGGGACCCTATAACCAAGACTTCACTGTCCGTCTGTCCATCTATCACCAGGCTGTATCTCACGAACCTTATAGTTAGACAGTTGCAATTTTCACAGATGATGTATTTCTGTTGCCGTTTTCACAAGCAATACTAAAAAACAGAATAAAATAAATATTTAAGGGCAAAAAAATTTTTTTTTGCCGTTTTTTAGATAAAGGTGCGGAACCCTTCGTGCGCGAGTCCAACTCGCACTTGGCCGGGTTTTTTTTATTCTAGCCTTGTTATGTTTGCCATGTTTTATTCCGAACAATATTTCAAGCACGCAAAAGCCTTGAAAATCATTGTCAGAGAATTCACGTACACGTATTATTATTTTTTTTGTGGCCTTTTTACTGTACAAATAATTGTTACTTGTATTATGTTGATCTAGACAGTACTAGAAGAGGGCTCAAGTTTTGATTGAACGCCAGTGAATCAAAACTTCTGATTATTTCGGCGATACAAAATAACCAGCAAATGATTAGATAGGTACACTCATACCGTTCTAAGAATAGAATACCTTAAGGTTTGCTGTTATAGAACCGTATTCTGGGTATAGTCCCTGTTTACATAGGCTGCCCTGATGAAACTTGTATTTAATCTTTTATGTACATTAAAGGATAAGAAAATTATCACATCCCATAGTACCATAAAACCAATTTCAAATACTGTGTACACCACAAATCTTTGAATGTTCAATAAAATTGAAATGCACCCGACGAAATCGCTTATAAAATTCGAAAAATTCCCATTTCACCGCTTATCCAGGGGCGTACATTTGTACCCCTATAGATAGACGAGCCGGGCTTATTCTGAATATTGAGAAATTCTAGACCTAAACGTGACGCTGTAGACGGGTTGCGAACTAAACGTTTTGATATTACGTGAGGCGCAATGCCAATCGGATCGAGTTTTAGGACTGTTGTGTTGGTGCGATTCTGTTGACCGATCCGAGGATTGTTGTAGCTTACTTTTGGAGTATTTTTTAACCGATTTTGAGGGTTTTTTGTTTGTTCTTTTTCAAAATCTGGGTTCACCATTTTATTCTTTAACTAACTAGATCTTTAGATGACTACAGTTTCATGCTGCGCAATGACTTTTTTACACGTATGTGAAACTCATTATTGTATAATATGCGTCATTTTTGGCACAAATAAATACTTGCTTTTTAATTTTTCTAGGAACGACGTTAGCTTTTTTTTATTTTTTATTTTATAGTTGCCGCCCTCGGCTCCACCCGCGTGATTGTCGAAGATTATCCCAAGGGAACATATTCCCGGGATAATAGTATCCTATGTGTTATTCCAGACTATAATCTACCACTATGCCAAATTTCATCAAAATCCATTCAGTAGTGTTTGCGTGAAAGGGTAACAAACATCCATCCATCCATCCATGCTTACAAACTTTCGCGTTTATAATATTAGTAGGAAGTAGGATATGGGTTTGCTCTTGACTCTAGTCTAGGTCATAGATGACAGAGACAAAGTCGACGATGGAGCCAGCTTACCCAGAAGAAGCCTGTTCACTCTAATTTTGAAGAGATTAGGGTTATATGCGTTCGGAAACACAGACGCAGGCAGAGAGTTCCACTCCTTTCCTGTGCGCATTATAAAATACGTTTACGACGTTTAGTTTATTTAATAAGCACATAATAATATATTTATCTGATATTCAAGCTAAATTATGTAGATTTTAGTAGTTATTGAAGCTCTCTTAAAAGGACAATTACGTAGTTTTTTAGACCTAAGTTATCGTCAGACAATTTGACTAAAAGCATTAATTATCATAATTTGTTTACTGTTGGAATAATAAATTGACATCGTTTAAGATAAAATCAGACGATGAAAGGAATTTTCTTACCTTCAAAATGTATTGATGGAATATTTGTACACTAATACCTCGAGTTCCCAAATTTCTCCTTCTAGAATAATACAGATGCAAAAACGGCGTTTTCTTTTACGTATAAAACTGGGAAAATATACTCAATACTCAATACTCAATTGTTTATTGCATTCCACAATGTAGACTTAGGTGGTAAACATTTCTTTGGTAACAATCGTGGACCCTGTCGGGCACAGCATAAGTAAGTATGTGGAGAGGACTTATCATTTAAGTATATAATAATCTAATTATGCAAATATATAAAAAAAAAAAAAAAAAATATATATAGACAGGATTGGAATTTCCTGCCAAAATCTGTATTTCCTGATAGCTACAACCGAGGAGTCTATAAGTAAAGAGTGAATAAGTAAATTCTGTATGGTGTTGGATGTAAAAGAATAGCACCATCCCATCACTTCCCGTGGTGTCGTAAGAGGTGACTAAGGGACTCACCAGAGAATGGGCAGCATTCTCTGTACATTGCAACAGCTACACTGCGATCGTCGACCCGCCTGCCAAGCGTGGCGATTATGACAACCCCGCCTCCTGGGGGTAGGCTATGTCCAGCAGTGGACGTCTTTCCTATGATATGATGATGATGAGGTTGATTCTGGGTAAACATTCTCCAAAACATCGAATACATTAATGTTTTAATAACTCCACAAATTATACTGAAAAGCTGTGGTTTTTTTTATGGCCACTTTTCAAGTTTTGCATTGAATCTGGGGGGCTACTTTCTAAGCCCGCAGTCCGTAGTTTCGGGCTTAGTTGCGGGCGTATTCTAGTCCGTATCACCTAACCGGTAAGAATGGATGACAAATCATGTTGTCATTCATTCTTAGTTCGGGTTCGGAACTAATCGTAAGTCCGTAATTATTTTATATCCTATTAAGTTTCTTTAATCACCATTCATTCTTGTAAACTATTTATGTAATAAATACAATCTATCTATTAATTTTTTATTAAGATTTTATTAATTGTGCACACCTCCTGCATTGATGGTTAGTATTCACCGATATGGGCTGCTTTGATAGAAATTCGTTCAGGAAGATTTTATTATTAAAAGAAAGAACCTTAGGACATTGGGTGACTCGTTGTCCGATCACCACCAGGCCCGGGTCGATGGCGCGTTGTGTTCCACACACGCCTCAAAGAGATGTCAGCGTAGGAGACGGGGCCCGCTAGGGAACCTGCCAGGGTTGCGGAATTAATTCGAAAGAGTCACCGCGGCCCTGGAACGCAAAGGGCTTTAGAAGGAACACGGATGGGTTTTAGTCAGTAAGAGTCTGACACGCCCTTCCACTCCACCCAGAGAGGAAGAAGTCTGCGACCAAAAAGCTGGGCATCCTAAATAGAGTGAAGCGATACTTCACGCCTGGACAGCTTTTAACCCTCTACAAAGCACAAGTCCGATCCTGCATGGAGTATTGCAGCCACCTTTGGGATGGCTCAGCAAAATACCAACTTGCCGCGCTTGACTCGGTGGAACACAGAGCTAAAAGGCTCATTGGCGACGTAAGGCTGGTGGATGCCAAGCTTCACAGCTTGGCTCATCGCCGCAAGGTTGCCTGCTTGTCGGTCTTCTACAGATTGTACTTCGGGGAGAGTGTCCAGGAACTCCACGATCTCATCCCACCGGCCCCCTTCTACCATCGGACATCTAGACGCACTGCAAGTTACCATCCCTACCTTGTTGCTATTCCACCAATTCGCACTAAACGTTTCCAAACGTCTTTTATAATGCGCACAGCAAAGGAGTGGAACTCTCTGCCTGCGTCTGTGTTTCCGAACGCATACGACCCTAATCTCTTCAAAATTAGAGTGAACAGGCTTCTTCTGGGTAAGCTCGCTCCATCGTCGACTTTGTCTCTGTCATCTATGACCTAGACTAGAGTCAAGAGCAAACCCATATTAAATAAAAAAAAAATTAAAAAAAAATTGATGATTTCCCATCCCTAAAAAAGAAAAAAAAAACAAAAGGACCACAATTTCAGACTCTGAACTTTGACAAACGTCAGTAGTTTACTAGCCATTATTAAAATTTCTTGGCTTAACATAATGTTTTCTCTTACTAGTAAAACTCAACAAGATACTTTAAAGTTATGTACACCAACATTTAACTTAAAGTTAGTATTATAAATAGTGTGAGGCGGGCGTTCTACTGACCCCATTTCAGTCAGACGGCGCAGAGTAAGCGCTAAGATAAGGAGTTAGTTTTGTAAATATATTACTGTTAGTACTTTGTAGAAGATGAGGCTTATCAGAAGGGTAGTAGTCAGACAAAAACATGCGGGGCAGTCCCCAAAGACGTACGCACGAAAGAAGTCCGCATGTTTTTTTTTGAAAACTAAGCGAAAGTTAAAGCGTTCGGTGACGATGACGCGGGTTCCACAATTTTTGTTCACCCAAAAATTACACATATATACACAGTATACATATAGCTCATGAAGCGTTCGGTGACGATGACGCGAGTCCATGATTTTTGTTCACCCAAAAAGTGCTCAACGCGCCTAAAGAAGTTTTCACTTCAAAACTATTTTTTATTCGCAAAAAAAAATAAACAACACACAATTGCACAATTTTATTATCTACAGTTTGATAAGTACTCACTTAGTAGGGTTGAAACAGAACTGATTCACCCTGTTCCCCGAACTAGTATAAACTGTATTACGGTAGAACAGCTTCCTCGGACACCGTACATATTTATATAAAATAAAAATAAATACATTTTGTAACATATTTTACATAAATTATATTATAATGAATGTAATATTTGTTACAAAATCATGAGAAGAGAAGACAATCTGAAAAAAGTTTGGAGATTGGATGGGACGTTATTTTTTTGACGTTAACCTCTTTGATATTCTATCAGCGATGTAGCGTTTGTAGTGAAGTTGACGTTCAAGTCATTCGCGGTGCGAGTTCCGACTCATCATATTGAGACCATTTTTTATTTAATATGGGTTTGCTCTTGACTCTAGGTCATAGATGACAGACACAAAGTCGACGATGGAGCGAGCTTACCCAGAAGAAGCCTGTTCACTCTAATTTTGAAGAGATTAGGGTTGTATGCGTTCGGAAAGACCTTCCTCAAGGAAGAGTTTTGGCCGAAGGGTGTCATTTATCGGCGATTTCGCGGAAGGCTAACTGACACCACGCAGCACAACACGACGCCGTCGTCGTGTACAATAGTTTATTAATATTTTTGTGTTTTTTATAGATATGTATGATAGTCTTTAAGGTATATACCAGGGATGGCGAACCTATGGCACGCGTGCTAGTCGTGGCACGCAGCAAAATAATTTGGGGACGCTTATACAAGATTACTTAGCATCTTGAATGATTAGCAACAACAGAAATCATGCTGAACTTTAAATTTTATTTGAAGAAACGCAAAGCTGATTGGCATTAAGATTGCTTTATTAATTGATAGTTACAAAAAAAGGTTAAGTTAATAGCGTCTAGTGTTATTTTTTGTCCATTAAATCACCAAGTCAAGATTTTTGGCGGCACGTCATGGCAAAAAATATTTTTGTAATGAAAATGGCACGATCGCCAAAAAAGGTTCGCAATCCCTGGTATATACATAAATGTTATGAGTCTTTGTTACATGAATTCAATGATATATTATTATTATTATATAAATATGCAAAGGGCATACAACGACCGCAGATTTAAGTATAAAAATGCCATTAGGATGTTGTTGGGGCTCCCATGTTTGTCATGTCATACTTTTAATTATGGTACGCGTCCTTGTTTGGGTCATAGAAGTTTATATATTGTTTTCGATTTCCACTGAATCGGTGCAGTAAATTCGGAGGAAATTGACCGGGACAGATGGATAGACCCACAGGCGAGTGTCCGTGTTTTGTTTTTTCACACGAACATCCGAAACGTCACCTTAACCTATTTCAGAGTTACATAGAATGAGATTTAAGTTGAGATGGTCCTACTAATTTCTGTACCAACATTGCTGTGTCCCAGTTTAAAGGGCACGGATGCTGGTGAAATCCCAAGCATATGAGACTTTGTTACTGAGTGACGGAAGCCATGCACGGACACGTAATTAGGGCACGTCCACATCCGCGTGACACACGAGGTGGTGCCGCACACGAAATAATGAACCCTTGTACTGGCTATTATTTTTAAATCGAGTTACGGTTATAGCCCATCTTGACTATGTAGTTGAATATGCAAAGAAATTTGTAGTCATTGTTTTCGATGATTATCCTTCCAATATTGTTGCTATTTTGAGGTAATTTTAGTATTATAAGTGCCACAGGATATACTACACATTCAAAACGCACGAGGTCGTGTAATAAACCAAGAAATGATGTACCCTTGTACTGGCCATTATTTTATGAATTACGATTATAGACAACCTAGGTTATGATAGATGATATTTATTGTGCAAGTAGGTTAAACACAAAACTTTTATACGTCAGTTCTGTAGTTGTAGTGTGTGCAAAGTAATTTGTAGACATTGTCAAGCAGAATGACTAAATTTTTTTTTTTTTTTTAAACATAATAAATTAAAACCATACGAAACCGAACTCTCCTTAAAATATCCAGAATTGCCCCCTCTGATCCTGGAAACCGTTCTAATTTCGGAGTGATATTAAGAAAAACTTTAAAATGTAAACCATGTAAAATACTGGTATTCAACTGTATCCGGTTAGAACGGAAGCCGACCCCATAGTTGGGACTAGTCTAGGCAGAAATAATTCATTTTCGAATTATGCGGTCACTAATTGAGTGAGGGCCTAAAACAACCATTTAGAACAACACTTCCCCTGTCAAAGTTTCTCGTTAAATCGAAGACAAGCCTGATGTAATAAAGTAAAATGACACCCAAAAATCGTGACCCAAAATATAAAGTGACAAGTAAAAATCCCACATATTTATTTCGTGCGAGAAATAAATATATTGTACCTAACCTGAAGTATATTTGAGATACGGGGGACTGAAACGAATATCAGGCGATGATTGATGTCAATTTGCGCCAAAAAGAGGACACGCTGTATAAAAGTGTAATCCAATTATTTGAATTTTACTTATGCAATAAAATGAGAAAATACGCGTTAGGCGCCATATCTTTCGTGATCTATACTTTTATACTATAGTTACCATATTCATGTAATAAAGACGAAGTGTTTGTTTGTTAGAACGTGCTAATCTCTGGATTTGGAAATTTTATTTTTATATAATTATGATAACATTCATGACTTCATGAGGAAGGCTATACGGAAACGGCAAACCATAAATGATACGCTGTAAAACGCGGAGTGCGGTAAACAACTTAGATGAGAGAAACTATTTCACCCCACGTTCCACTGTTTGGTAATCAGCCCTGACTAGAGGCTTTAATATTTATGTTAAGGCCACCACAGGCAAGCCCGGTTAAGCAGTCGACAACTTCAGTTCAGCCTGAACTGCGAGACGCCAATATAAAAAAAGAGAAAAAAAGTTCCATTGTATGGTGCGTAATTTTTAACTTTCGAACATTGTATACAGGCTTCGTAAATGCATTTTTTGAGCAAATGTGTTGAAATAGTTATTTATGGTAGGTACTAGTGCGGTAAGTTGGTTTTTACAAGAGTTTAGAAAAACCAATTTCCGCACGTTTCCACATTCTCTTATTTCTTAGCTAGCATTTCCTCTCCCATGCGTATATTTTTTACTAAAAAATAAAATTCAAAATCAAACGATAATACCGGCTAATAACCCCCTAACCCCCAATCTACCCTTTATACGAAACTTTTAACCCTCCCCAGCGGCCCAATTTTTCACATTTTTGTCCCAAAATTTCAGGTCCAGTATCTATCAAAAGAGAGTGGACACATTCGGTATTAATCATTTTTATTGGACACGAGGTCCCTTTATTGATTGTCGTGATGATAAAAACACCATTAACTCAGTTGGTATGTCGTTATTTCCCATCGTAATGTTGCGGGTTCGATGCGCTGAAATGTTGTGTTTTTATTTTGGCAGAAATTAATGATAGCTGGTTTGGGTTGGCTATTGATTAGTCAACGGGTTATTACGTTGATTGGTTTATATGAGAGGGATGCTGGGGTTCTTAATTGATATAGATTATTTTGATTGCACTTTCCTTTTATTGATTTACTACCCGCGTAGTTCCCGTTCCCGTGAGAATACGGGGATGAAATATAGCCTATGTTACTCGCTAATAATGTAGCTTTCAAAACGTGAAAGAATTTTTGAAATCGACACAGTAGTTTTTGAGTTTATTCATTACAAACATACACACACACACACACAAAAATACAATTTTTCCCTCTCTATAATATTAGTGTAGATGTAGATGTAGGTAGTGTAGATTTAGCTTTAATTACTCTCTGAACTTACTGTAAGTACCAACACGTACAGAGATTCATAATCTTATTATAAATTGGATTAGGTAGACATTATACATTCTGTAATCCCACTTTAGTAGAACTATGTAGCGTTTGCGCTTAAACAGGGCGCTTGTGGAAAAAATAAAGTTCATTAATTGAATTACTTATTATTATTATTTTATTTTTTTATTTTTTTTTCATTTTTCACAAGGGATTTTCAACATCATCAGACAATTATTTGAATCATGACTGTAACTACCGTCGAAGATCTGCAAATGGCAGCCAGAACCAACGCCGTTACATGTTTTCCAAATCTCAGTATGTAATTGATCGTCACCCATCCACGGACCGACCACAGCAACCGTTGCTTAACCTCAAAGACTTGCGTCTGTTATTAATTAGCTACGAGCTCTTCAAACCCGGAACACAATAATCAGCACAATAAGGTTTAAAGTGTTTTGTTCCGTTTGTCAATGATAAATTCTCTTCCCGTCAAAATCCGCATACCTCATAGAAAACAATAATGGAAAAGTTGCCAAATTATTTCTCAAATCAGTCCCAATTTATTACCTGAAGAGAATGTTGAAGCGATTTACGGTCGTCCAACAAAGATTATTAGGAATCCCAAAAGGTGAGCGCTATCGCAAAAAGGTGCTAAAGTAAACTATCGACGGTCAAGCCCCCGGTGAGATACGCCCTGCTGATTTTATCGTGTTATTAATATCAGTAAAAGATTTTCATTGAATAGTCAGATATTTAAAGCCTTGTTTTTACATGAATTGCTGATGAATGGCTAGAGCGATATCAGAGAGAGGTAAGCGGAACAGAGAGTAAAGTCCCGCAAACCTCCATTGAAAAGGGAGGATCCTCCGACCAGACGGTTGATGTGTCTGGTGGGCAGTTGCCCGAGAGTTTATATTCGGACTATCATTTATGTTCAAATCGCATGGAAAACTCTGATACCGCGATGCAGGATTTCGTTAGTAGTTCGTGGCTGGCTGGATAGTTGGCGTCGCGGTTCTTTTTGTTACCGTAAAACTTTTGCTTCGTTAGTTTGGCATTACTGCCGCTACAATCGCTGTAGATCAAGATGAAAATGTAGTCGGACATAACAATAAGATATAGGTAGATAAAAAAACCAAAGAACCAGGGATCTTTGAATACTATACAAGACTGTCCCTATTCTCTATATTATAGCTTGCGATTTCTTACTTATTCCATGATAGACACATGAATTATCATCATCTTCTTGCCCTTATCACATGTTATTTGGGGTCGGGGATACGTTTTCTTCTTTCATTCTGCCCTGTCAGCCGTCACGCTATCACTAACTCCATTTTCTTTTCTTTTATATTACTCCACAAACAATACATCAATCTTTTCTTTGGCCTTCCTCCTCCCCCCTCGCTCCTCCCCATCTGCAACCATCCTCATTCACATTCATAACTCTTTTAGTTACTTGCGTTTCATCCCTCCTCTTCACATGACCATACCAAGACAAGCGCTTCCCTTTCAACTTTTCTGTCACTGGAGCCACTTTTGAACTTCCCCTGATGCTCACATTTTTCACTCCATCCATTCTCGTTACTCGCATCCATCTCAATATTCTCATCTCCGCTACATGCAATATTTTTTCAGCCGTCTTTTTCACAGCCCAACATGCTGATCCATAAAGAAAGACAGGTCTTATCACATTTATTTTTTGACAGTAAAAGTTCAATAGTTTATAAGCAGGGTATCTTTACAGTTATTTTAACAAATGTGTTAATATGACATGCATAAAAGTCGATCAGTTGATATATATTAATGATTTGTTATTTGAATCGTTGTTTTTCCTACTCCGGGCGCCTTTATCGAGCATTTTTATCTATTTCTTTCTTATATATATTTAATTTCAACAATTATGATGTAACCAAAACATTGTAAAGCAAAAATGATTAAAAAGAGTGTCCGAGGAGTTTTTTGCACGCTCTTCTCCATAGAGATCTACGCTTTGGAACTTGCAAATAGCTTCATCTCTTTTGACCGACCAACCTTGACAATTCAAAAGTGCCTGGTATGGTTCAATTGAAATAAATAGTTTGAGTTTGATATTCAAGATTCAAACAAACACTGAAGAGACGCCTGTTTTAAAAGGGTAGGCAACAGCATATGTGATAATCCTGGTATTGCAGATGTCCATTGTTGGTCCGTAATATACTGTAGACTGACAAACTGCCAACAATAATCCCTAGGTATATGCTGCAGAGGAGCTCGTGGCTAAAGAATAACAGCTGCACGGGTCGATCAAGGTTAAGCGACTCTTGCCAAGGTTGGTCTGTGGATAGGTGACCATCTTAACATACCGAGTTTTCCGTTTGCCAAGGAGTACCGTGTTACCTAGCCAATGGGTTGTGGAAGTCTGGTAGGCAGCCCGTAAAATACTAGTATTCAGCTGAATCCGGTTTGACTGGACGCCGACCCCAATATAGTTGGGCAAAGGCTAGGCAGATGATGATGATATGCTGCAGAAGCATGACAAAATTTTGCCACAATTGAGAATCAAGGGCTCAGGAGTTATGGTAACAGCCTGTGGTTCCCATAACACCCAGCTATTTACATAACAATATCCCGCCAATTTCGCCAACCATAACTAACCAACTTTTTTCTAAATTACGGCACAGGAAATCTCGTTAATCCAAGCCCTTATCGGTTCAAGCCCCGATAAATAATAACTTTGATCCCTTTCACAAATTGAGGCGCTGTCAGACGCGAGCGTTCACTTTTATCTTCTTATTCTAACATTTTTGTAATAAGTTCTTGTCGTTGATAATCAGCAATTTTTGGACATATTTCTGCTTTATCTTGGTTATGGGGTTTTTGGAAATATGGTGGTTAATTTCAAGTTTGGGATGGTTTATTTATTTGTTATTTGCTCACTTCATAAATACAGTTATACATAGTACAATTTTGATTTAACCTATTTATTTACAACTGTATTTTCTCTAACGTTTTGAAAATTTTATGACACTTCTGATTTTTTTTTACTTGCAACTTTAGTTTTGATAGTGATCGGAATCGTATTTTCGACTTAGTTATAAATTCTGTTTTTTTTTTTATAATTTGTGTTTTCAATTTGATTTCGATTGTGTTGTATTTGAATTTATTTTAATATTAATTGGAAAATTATTCTTCGTTCAATATAAAATTTAGGTTTCAATATTAAATTTAGGTTTAATATTAAATTATTACTTCTGAATTAATTAATTATTTTAGTTACTCTTCATTTTGACATTGTGCTGTCAAACATAAAATTATTTCTGCCTATTCAGTCATCCTGGGCCACCGTTGCATTCGCTGTTTATTCTTGATTGTGTGGAAATAAATTATTGTCAAATTATAAAAAAAATATTACAGACAAACATTTCGCACCTTTAAAGAACATTTCGCACCTTTAAAGTAAAACCGTTACTTACTAAACGAAAATTTTCATGAATTGAGTTATCAATGCCATCTATCTAAAACAGTGACTATTTTCTAATATTGGCTCCCCTATAAAATTTCATAATTTCGTTTAGTAACGGTTTTACTTTATAGGTGCGATTTATAAAACTGTTATCACACATGGCAGCTCGTTTGCAAGTTAACCGCCTATTTTACACTTGTTTTTAGTAATATTTTTTTTAATAATTTAATAATAAGCACCATCGAGTGAATGATCAGACATCATCAGATAGAAATGCGGTCTTAGTTTTGGTTGTAAACCTATTTTTCTCCCTATTGTTAAAAGTCTATTGCAGTACTCTATAATTTAGAATTTGTTCGAGAGTCACCGCGGCCCTGGAACGCAAAGGGCTTTAGAAGGAACATGGATGGGTCATAGTCAGTAAAAGTCTGACACGCCCTTCCGCTCCACCCAAAACAGAAGAAGTCATTTGATGATTTCCCATCCTTAAAAAAAAAAAAAGTACTCTAAAATTACTCAACTCGAACGCAAAACAAATTTGAGTTTCCAAAATATTCTTATCTAATTATTTAATCTTACTCCAATTCCAAGACCCACTCCAACTTCAAGATTGATGCTTACCTGTAACAAAAATATAACGTTAGAAAAATCATTAAAATATGCACCCCTATAACGTGACCAGTAATAAAAGGGACCACAAGTGAAAATACTTGACTACGTCCGACACCCTCCTGCACTCAGTGTCGTTATCAACCACGCTTATCGGCTAATCTTTTCGTCACGTCATGACGCCATTCTCATATATTGTATCTCGTACCCTTTATGGAATGTTTTTCCTCTAAACTGTAGTGTATATGTCACCGGAAAATGGCAAACTCCGTAAGATTATATAATAACTTGAGAGATTGTAAACTCTCGATAAACTGTCAACTGAACCTTTAGAAAACTTTTTTACGCATCAAAATTTGATAGTCTGTAATATCTCGAAGACATTCCGAGAAATTGTGGACTGACATAAAATGGCGACCAATCAGCACTCTGGTCTACTATCTATCTGTTTGGGTGTGATAATTAAATTGGAAACTTGGCCCCTCATTGGTCTTTGTTGGTGTGAGCTCATATCTGAACAGACCAATGAGAGCCTTGTTTCCAGGTTTACTATCACACGAAAACTGATAAATTGTAGACTGGTGCTCTAATTTAGAGTTGTATGTATTTTTCACCAACCCCTATTTTTTAATAGCGATATTAGGGCTTTAATTATTTTCTACTCTCGGTGGTCGATAAAATTGATTGAAGTTATTCTTGACTATTTGTTTGGTAGAACGCGCTAATCCTAAGAAGTCCATTTACTGAGGAAGGCTATATATATAGGCTATATAACATCACGCTACGACCAATAGGAGACGAGCATTCATGAAAAATGGGACGCAAACGAAGTTGCGTGGGTCAGCTAGTATCTTTATATTAATACGTGGAGCAAAAAAATTAAAACATTTTTTTCGAAATTACGCGGCCGGAGGAGTATGAAATTTGGCACAGTTAAAATTATATAGACAAAGAGCGCAGAAACCTAATTTTTTTTTCGTTTTATATATATTTTTGAAATTTAATTTTATAAATAAAACCATAATGGTCGTATTTCGACCACTGGACAACCACAAGTATTAATATTTTTTCAAGCAAAGCGTAGTCGACTTCAAGAAATATGAAAACCAGTCTTGGCTTCATAAGAGATCATATTAAATATAATTTAGCTGCCTATGGTTTGATTTACAGCCAAACCCCACAAAGCTAACCCCACATAATTATGCCAGACGGATTGATCCAATAGGTGGGCACAAGGATTGTTGTTAAATGAGCTTCGAGATATAAAAGTAAAAATCCGTTTCAACATTGAAAATATATCTTTTATAAAAGTAAAGCAATATTTTCTTTCATTCTTCCGAACACCCAATAAAAAGATAGACTTACACGTGTCTCATATATTCAATTCAGGACCCTAACTTCAATCTTTTTTTACTACTAACAAAAGGCATAAAATATAGCTAAATAAGTTAAGAACAGAGTTTACAGAGTCACAGTATCTGTGAACAATAAATTATGATATAATCTATACATTTTACGTTTAGTCTCTTATCTCTGGTAGGATAGCTTGAGCTTTGAATTTCGAATGTCAGTCAGGGTCATTGAATTCTGTGGTATCAATGTTAGAATACATATTTTATGGTTTTTAGTCAGTACTGGAATATATTTAAAGCAATGCTCCAGTATTCAGTTTCATTTTTCAGGCTGAAAAAACAAACGCGGTTCTGTTTTTGATTCATCTATGCCTAGAGTTCTGGACTTCGACCTTTTTTCAGTTTTTAGTGGCTGAAATGATGCTTTTAGTAACTTAATAAGATTTGTATATTATTATTTTAATTGCTTTTTAAACTCTAATTCTTTTAAAACAAAACAAATTGAGAACAAACCCCGACTATAAAAACGTCTAAAAAATCCTAACGAGCAACTTTTTTCAAGAATTCAGATAGAATAGGAGTCGAGGCTAAATAATAACAGCCGCACAGGTCGATCTTCAATGTAAGCAACGCTTGCCGAGGCGTTCTGTGGATGGTTCCATCTTAACATACCGAGAATCCTCCGTGGCTCGGAAACCACGATAAGCCGTTGGTCCCGGCTGTCATTTGTAGATCTTTGGCAGTCATTACGTATAGTCAGAAGCCAGATAATCTGACACCAGTTTTGCCAAGGACTACCGTGTTACCCAGTTACTGGGTTGTGGAGGTCTGGTAGGCAGCCGCTCCACGTAAAATACTGGTATACAGCTGAATCCGGTTTGACTGGAAGCCGACCCCAATATAGTTGGGAAAAGGCTAGGCCGATGATGATGAAGCAGTTGGTGGCATTTACTTTAGGTCAATCCCTAATTTTCTCGAAAAACATAACCCTCCTTCGGGGCAGTCGGTTAAAAACTAAATCAATCTTCAACAATATACTATTACCAGGTTCACCCACACTATTTACACCTCAGGATATTCCGACATATAACAACAAAAAAATCTCACAAACCAAGTTAACTTGCCCCATTGTACCTTCGCCATTGTTGACTGACAATGGGAGGTTGACAGGTCTCGTCATACTGGCTGACTTGGCTATCAATCACGGGTTAGTGTCAGCCTGTCAGGATATAATGATGCATGATGTTCCCTTAATAAATAGTGGACAGATATTATAGATAATTGAGTGGTAAGTGGGAGTGGTTTGATCGGATAAATTTTATGTTATAAAATGACCAGCCGAGCCGTTTTCCCATTGGGAATTCCCACCGGATGAAATTACTGTCTTTTATATCAACTTTTGTCCCCTATTCAAACTCTTTTGGATTGTGTTTTAAAACTCGTGTTTTATATTCAGAAAGAAAAAATAATATAATTTTATAGTGCAAAATCCAACGCAATAGAATAGAATTTCTCTGTATGCGAGTGACTTAAAAGCTGTAAATAAAACTTCGTAAGTTTTATTTACAGCTTTATGTTAGTTAGCACTGATAGAAAAAAACATGCGGGGCAGTCTTAAGGGACAGCCGAAAGAAGTGAAATTTTTTTCACGCACAAAATTTTTTTTTCAAAATTTTATTTTACTACTTTGTCGGCGTCGTCAATATCCCATACCAAATTTCAACTATTTAGCCTTAAGCGTCTCTAAGCTAAACCGCAGACGGACAGACAGACATACATGGCGGAACTATTAGGGTTCCTTGTTGACTACGGAACCCGGTGGTGTTAAATAACAACTGCAAAGACTCAACAATTGGTTAAATAAAAATAGATTTGCAGAACGAGGTATAATCAAATTTGAAAGTTCAACGAAATCAATTTATTGACTTTAACAAACCATTGATTATCGTACTCGTATACCATTTACAAGTTCTCTGTATCTAAAAATGCAGCCTCGTGCCGTTTCTACTTTTGATTTTGTTTAGAATTTCTCTAGTTCCAATCTTCTTTAACTAAGATTTGTTTTTCTACGAACGTTTCTAATAGTAAAATACTGTTAATTTCAGCACAATTAACAACAGCTAAAAGTGTTCACATTGTGTAATGGATTATGTCATACCACACTATTGTAGCCCGGTTTCACTACCCCAGCTAATTTCAGCCGAAAGACGTCCACTGTTGGACACAGGCCCACCCAAGTGTTGCTATATCGATCGTTCCCGTGCGTCTTGCATTCAATAATTTCGCTCGGCCATCACCAGGTCCACCTCGTGGAAGGCCAACGCTTCGTCTTCCAGTACGCAGTCGCCACCCCAGAATCTTTCGGCCTTATCGACCATCTGTTCTCCAAGCAGTCTACACTGCATACTCGTGCTTAAGTTTGGGTATTCTTTGGGCTATGTCTGTAACCTTGGTGTAGAGGTATGCGGTACAGAGAGTATAGAACCGCAAAAGTAATCCTCCATTGAAAAGGGAGGATCCTTCGACCGGACGGTTATTGTGTACGGTGGGCAACGAATAGCCCGAATATCAAGTATCGGGCATGTTGAAGACTTACACCACTTATTGATGGACTGTGTTCGGTATGAGTCTGGGAGAAATTATTTGTTTAGGGCCTTGAGGTTTAACAGACTTGAAGTAGGCACATTTAATAAAATCTTAGCTCAACCAAATGGCGATGATGCGAAGAGTCTGTTTAGGTTCATGGCCCAAATATGACTAAAGTGTATTTAGGGTACTGACATACGCATTGCGATCACAAATGTCCCTAATAAATAAATAAAGAAAAAAAATAATAATAATTATCGGGCAGTTACAACACATGCACATGTTTAAATCGCAATGAAAACTCTGATACCGCGATGCAGGATTTCGTTAGTAGTTTGGCGCTGGCGAGATAGATGGCGTTGCAGTTCTTTTTATTGCCGTACAAATGTCTCTTCTTATTTTTTATTTTTTTGGTGGCACTGTCAGCTTGTGTGATCCCTCTATGGAGGAATGTGGTACAGACAGTAAAGTCCCGCACACCTCCACTGAAAATGGGAAGATCCTCCGAACCAGACGGTTAATGTGTCTGGTGGGCAACTCCCCGATAGTTGATATTCAACTGTTGTATATGTTCAAATCGTACGGAGAACTTTGCTTGCGCGATGTAGGATTTCGATGTTAGTTCGTCGTAGATAGCGCTGCGGTTCTTTTGTTGCTGTACAAATTTCGCTTCTTAGTTCTTCATGTGCGAGCGGCATTAATGCCGCTACACCTCAACTGGGCAAAAAGCCTACCTCGAGGACTTCCAGATGTTTCAGTCCAGGGCTAGTGTGGACCACAGATTGTAAATTGTCCGGATGTGAAACAAATTATTTAATTTCTGGTGAACAATTCTTGCATTGTGAAATTAGTTCTAACAGTTTTGGTGACCTGTACAGAAATATTCGATACAACTCTATTCTAGAAAATGTATACAACAAGGACTTTACCCAATGCACATAACAGAAGATTGCATGCATCGTTACTCAAAGCCGTCGGACGAAAAGGAGTCGTACAAAGGTGATCCGGTGTCACAAGCAACCGAACCTGTTTGAAATGATATACTCTTTGCGATAACGCCATTACTATATGTGGGCGACAGTCTAGGAACGTGTTTATGAAAGATTTGCAGGACAAAAATATCTTGGTAGTACGGGTTTGCAAAATACTTCTGAAGGGACTCTAAACTAATATTAAATAGAAGTGAAGATGCTTTATTTTTGCTACAGGTAATGTGTTGAAGTACTGATTTGGTCATAATTTTTTTTATTAAGAATAGTGTAAAAAAAAAGAAATTAATGTTCATTATTGTTAAAAAGCGTGGGGTGCATTTAAAGTGATTTTTAAGATATTATCAAAGTGATGATTCTTCTACTCATTATCTGTCAATAAAATGTTTATAACTATTGACACTATGCACCCCACGCTTTTTTACAATAATGTACATTAATTTCTTTTTTTTTACACTATTCTTAATTAAATTTATTAAATTTTATTTTCTGTTTTTTAGTTGGATTTTTCTAAAAAAGCGTGTTTTTTTAGTTTTTTTAAACTATTTTTTTTTTGTTAAAGGTTAGTTAAATAAAATATGTGTGTTTTTGTGAACAATAAAAAAGTGTATATTTATGGATAATGTTTTGCTTTGTTAGAATATTTTTTAATTTTAATTAATTAATCCTGGCGAATCTAATTAGGATAATCGGATGCTTCGATCGGATTATTGCATTGTCATCGACTTTTGACAGGTGTGCAAAGTTTGAATTAAATCTTATCGTACAAAGTAGGACAAAATCGAGCTCAAAGGGGTCGGTTACATACATACATACATAGAGGTGAAGCTAATAAAAGCGTGTTAAAAATCTCATTGATCGAACGCTACACAACTGCTGTGTGCCATGAAGAGCCATTTTATACCTGACTAGCTGCTGCGAATGTCGAAAAATATCACAAGGAAACATACCTCCGAGATAAAAAAACTATTCTATGTCCTTTCCCGGGACTCAAACTATAGCTGCCGCCCGAATGTCGAAAATTATCCCAAGGAAAAATATCTCCGAGATAAAAACTATTCTATATCCTTTCCCGGGACTCAACCTATCTCTATACCAAATTTCATCTAAATCGGTTCAGCGGTTTAAGCGTGAAGAGGTAACAGACGAACACACTTTCCCATTTAAAATATTAGTATGGATTAAGACACGATTCCTGTAGCATACGCCCCAAGAGCTTAGCAGCATGAACAATGCAGTTCTTCATAAATGCTTTGATTTTTCATATACTCGTAGCTACATAAAAACCCTGTCAGGGTTGCGGAATTTGTTCGAAAGAGTCACCGCGGCCCTGGAACGCAAAGGGCTTTAGAAGGAACACGGATGGGTTTTAGTCAGTAAGAGTCTGACACGCCCTTCAGCTCCAACCAGAGCGGAAGAAGTCATTTGATGATTTCCCACCCTTAAAAAAAAAAGCTACATAAAAACGCGAAAGCAATTAGAAATAGCGGGAAAGTTATCGATTCGCAAATAAGCGTAAGATACGTTAGTGATAGGTATAAAGCTATTTATCAATATATTTTCCTTGTTTATTTCAGAAGCTTCTAACTTGCCCCAGAAAGAAATAAAAAGGTCTAATCAATCAATCAACTAACACACTTAACTGCAGCCTACCAGGGACTGGCCTAGTTGTGCCCAATCACCTAACTTTATTTCTTTTTATTTCTTCGGGACGTTGGCTTATGTCAAACTAGTAACGTGGAACATAGAATGGAATAGAAGTACTATTTTTAGGGTTCCGTACAAAAGGATTAAAACGGGATCTAATTACTAAGACTCCACTGTCCGTCTGTCTGTCACCAGGCTGTATCTCATGAACCATGATATGGGCGGCACGCCCCTGATTTTCAGTGATCGAATATAGTAGGAAAAATGCTAAGCAGAATGATCTATATACGTACCTTTACATAATGAAAATATCCCCGATCATCTTTTAACCCCAAAATGATATAAAAACTGTAGACTCGTGCCCCAAAGCGAAGTGGTCTGGCAATAAATAAATAAAGCACACACATATTACAGCGCTATTGTGCCAACCGTGCCAAGTGTGAAAAAATATAAGTTCTACACTGAATATATGTGGGCATTACATAAAATATGTATTTAACCTTCCTGTACTATATCATTCCCATATTGTACGAACTTTTTTAGAATGATTGCGGTGTTCTATTGTTGAGTAGCTCGTGGTTAAATAGTAAGAACTACATTTTTTTTTAAGGATGTGAAATCATCAAATGACTTCTTCCGCTCTGGGTGGAGCGGAAGGGCGTGTCAGACTCTTACTGACTAAAACCCGTTCGTGTTCCTTCTAAAGCCCTTTGCGTTCCAGGGCCGCAGTGACTCTTTCGAACAAATTCCGCAACGCGTAAGAACTGCATAGATCGATCTTCAAGGCTAAGCAACGCTTGGTAAGGTCGCTCAGTGGATGATTGACCATCTTAGTCCTTATTCCTCCATAAATCGTTAGGCTGTTGGGACCTTTTCTTTTTTTGTTTTTTTTTATGTCGGGGGGAAATCCTCATGGATGTCCACCGCCCTGGGACGGGCGGAGGGGTCTGTCAGACTCTTACTGACTAAAACCACCCCGGTGTTCCATCTTCTACCTACGACGGGTCAGATGCGACTTCCGTAATCCCCGGCTGGTGCCGGCCCGCCGCCTCTGCGGGCCACCTCGCGTCGGCGGGAGGAGTGAGGTGTTGACTCCCCCCGCTACGTTAAAGAGGGGCGCACGGGAACACCACGCGCCGCCACCTCGGGTCTGGATGAATGGGGGGCGCCGGACATCCCCAAGTCCGCCGCCCCTGGACCCAGTTCGGGGGGCCGGAAGAGGGCAGCGTATACCTTCCTCCCATAGCTGTTAGGACCTGCTCTAACAGCCAAATCAACATCGACATCTTCTCGAACTCTCTTGCCCAATTTAAGTAGAAAGTTATAAGTTAGATTAATGATCCGTAGTTCCTTTTATTTTATTTATTGATGTCAGCTTTGGATATTTTAAATAATGTTTTAGTGTTTTACGTATTTGAATTGAAGTTTTGTAATTTAATATTAATTTTATAATTCAATCTATTTAAATTCTATTAATTCTCAATTTGTTAATGTAATTTTTTTTACTGTTTTCGTTTGAACCATTTTTACTCTTATTTCTTAATTATTACAATGTACCACTCGCTCTATGAAAGTTGTGCATGCCTGTAAGTGACTTATTTACACAGGACCCTCGATGCCACTTATATTATTAATTTTGTACATTAGCTGTTGTTGTGCCTTATCACACTAATATTATAAAGGCGAAAGTGTATGAGTGCGTGTGTGTATGTTTGTTACTTCTTCACGCGCAAAAAGATGGACCATTTTTGATAAAATTTACTGTGCAGGAAGCTGACACCCTGAATTAACACAAAGGCTACTTTTAAACCGCGAGTAACACCGCGGGGCGCAGCTAGTAAAAAAATAAATAAAGGCTGTAGGCCCCGCAGTCAGTTTTAGATTCTTATCCAGCTTCATATGACAAGATGTCAACAAATAAAATGATTATATATATATTTGTTGACATGTATTATTTAATTGTTCTGTATGAGGTCGGACGTTAAAGAATAGCACCATCTTCCTTCACTTCCCGTGTTTGTCGTAAGAGGCGACTAAAGGATTCATCAAAGACTGGGCAGCAGCATTCTCTGTGCATTGCAACAGCAACACTGCGATCGCCAACCCGCCTGCCAAGCGTGGCGATTATGGCAAACGCTCCCTTTGGGGGAGGCCTACGTCTAGCAATGGACGTCTTTTTTCGTACCCAAAGGGTAAAACGGGACCTTATTACTAAGAGTCCGCTTTCCGTCCGTCCGTCTATCACCAGGCTGTATCTCATGAACCGTGATAGTTAGACGGTTGACATTTTCACAAATGATGTATTTCTGTTGCCGCTATAACAACAAATACTAAAATAAATATTTAAGGGGGCTCCCATGCAACAAACGTAATTTTTTGCTGGTTTTTGTTGTAGGCGCCTAAAATATTATAACAAATATTTGCCCCCATAAATATGTTTTTTTTTATGTGAAAAATAAATTTCTCAATATTCTGTGAATATTTTAAGCGTCTCCCATACAACAGACATGATTTTATTGCCGTTTTTGTAGATAATGGTATGGAACCCTTCGTGCGCAAGTACGACTCGCACTTGGCCGGATTTTTTTTGTAATACTGGTGCTCAGCTACACCTGATTGGTCTGGAAACTCACCACGATGTAGTTTGGAAAAGGCTACACAGATTTTGTAGTATCTATTGTAGATTTTGTTAACTTGAGTGGAAGTTATGAGTAGCTTTTGAACGGTTTAAGAGTTGAAATGATAAGCTATCTCAAATCTGCAGCCTTGTTCAGTCGAACGCGAAATCTGGTTTTGCGAGCTTCACTGCCGCCTGGGGAGCCAGACAGCTTTTGATATTCCCTATGAAATTTTTATCAACAACATTGGATATCCTTATTTTATTCTAACAATCACATATTGACCGCTACATAGGGCCATATAAAGACCATTTTGGGGAAATTTACTTTTTGATTCATCTTATTCAGTTTTTCGTGCTTTTTCAATCTGTATAATTATTTAAAATTGTTATACGATGGAAAAATAGTGTTTTATTCTATTAAACATTTACTAGGAAAAATAACAAACATACCTACAAAATTGTTCCATTGAAAAATAACCTGATTTACGTATCCTTAATTGCATATTTGTACACTTTTTTTAACCCCCACTTAAAATGACCACCATTAAAGAAACATGTCTAACCATAAAACCACGGAACCCACACACAAACCAGTTCTTAACCCATAATAATAAATTACAACAATTAATACCCACTTTTTAGTAATAATGACACACACGCACCCACCAACACAAACTCAGGGATGTTAAGGAGCTCCGTAGTCGTAACCGAAACTATCGGATATCCGAAATATTTTTTCTGCTCGGCCAAGCCGATATACCTACTAACCACGCGCGTCACTTACATGTTTATAAATTTCACAATTCCTTAAAAATCTAACATCCGTTACCGAAATAATTACACATCCGAAACCGGTACTATATAATTTCTATATACGGATATAGAAATAATATGGTACCGGTTTCGGATATAAAATGATCAATTATTGGATGCTATGGATATACAATTTCGGATACGCATACGGATGCGTATCCGAACTTTCATATCCATAACATCCCTGCTACAAACACACCCGACACACATGGGTACGTACCGTTATTTATCATGGGCGACATGTTCTTGTCGCGACAATCTCACATCGATTAGAGGATGATACTAATTAAAGCCAGGCCTGACACCTGCTCACAAATAACAACATGGCGCGACAAGTTAGTGTGTAATACCGATGGAGGTATGTGCTGGGTTCGTTGGTGCATTAATTTGATATAGCAGAATTAAGGCAATTCTAGGCACGAGATATTAATTAGGTGTTGCTGACGTCGGTGTTATTCTGAGGTCTATTTTAATTTATTTATTAGAAACAAATTATTTGTGATTCGCACAGGACAAATAAAAAAAGACAGTGGCACTCTGGGAGTGCCGACAGAAGTGAAAAATTGAACAAAAATGCCCAACGCACCCCGCGATCCGCTACCGTCACCGAACGCGCGCTGCGTCGTATCGTAGCGAATTGCGTAGCGATCGATTCGAGACATAAAATATTATATATCTCGAAAACGGTAAGTCCAATCGCAAAAATAACCAAAATTTGGGTTCTCTTTTTAAAATCCCGTAGAAAGATCCATAAGAACTAAATTCTTAAATAAAAACTTAAATTAACCACGATTCCCATACTCCCAGTACTAGTAGAATACTACATTATACGTGTCGGTTACGGTAAGCGTCGCGAGTTAGATGGTTTTTTTCCATCTCAAAAATGCTCAACGCGCCTAAAGAAGTTTTCACTTCAAAAATATTTTAAAATAAGCTTACAACATAAATACGCCATGCAAGGCCAAAAGGAGTAGGATTTAATAAACGTTTATTAAATAGTACGATTTGTCAAAATTATCCTAATATATAAAATTCTTCGGTTACTGACTGACAGACTACGCACAGCCGAAACGGTCGTAGAAAGCTGAAATTTGGGATGTAGCTTCCTTGAAGAGTGTAGGGGAGCATTAAGAGAGATTTTCCCGAAATTCCTGCGGGAACGGGAAAAATGGGGTTTTGCGCGTACGAAGTCGCGGGCAAAAGCTAATACAATTATAAAATTGTTGGAAAAATTACACGACGTTGGGTAGTAAGCGACTCTCCTAAATGCGCTAATTGGATAAGATTTTTAACAAAACGTTAGCCTTTACTCTCCTACAATCTCCGTATCGCCAAACTTTTGTAACAAGTCCATTAAAACAATATTTCGTCAGTACATCACGCCATACCTAAGTCACCTCCAAGAGCTTAAGTTACTCAGACAGGCAACAACTTACTTAATAGATGAGCCGGAAAATTGTCTTACTTAACTTTGCTGATGTTGTTTAAGTGATGTTTACTTCCTTAATTTAAATGAACATGTGTGTGACCCTTTCGTGGAAGTGTGAGTAAGCTGAGAGTACTAAAAACTTTCTAAATATTGGAGTAGGAAAGTAGGCTAATTTTTTTGGGGCATAGTGTGACAAACAAGCAGGCAAGGTGCGGTGAGTTGTCACCGCTGACCGATGAGCGTGACGGTCAATTTCAACGGAGACAATCCAATGGGACGCCGCCCGTGGCAGTCCAACACGACGCGACGAGATAAAAATCTGGGCCAACAACTTAACATGCTTTACGAAGCACGGAGAGGTCGCATTACCAATTATTTTGAAACTATTTACTGATTTAAAAAAAAAGTGTTCCTGGAGTGTGCCTTTAAATGGTGTATTTGAAATAAAAACCATTGCTTATTACAGATTACTGCAAACAAACATCGATATGACCCATCTTCATAGAAATTAATCTGGTTCTACAGATTTTTATGATACTCGTAACAATTTCTATCAAAACGCGTAGTCGCATCGTTGTCGCATCATGCCTTTATGCGGGCGCCCTAACTCCAAATCCCTTATCTCTTCCATGGCCGTTAAAATATGTCCCGAATCAGTCCTAAATCTAAGATGGCGGCGAATAAATCCATGGCAAGAGTTAACTTCAGTCGTTTCTTCTCGGTATGTTTTGGCCTGTTCTGGAGGTAATTTACGATAAAACTTCAGGGGGAACCTGATGGTATATTTTTTTGGAGTTATGGTCTAAAGTTAGTGTTGTGCTATGGTTTGAAATAAGGGTGGTTCTGGGTCACTGCGCTGGTGGCGTAAATTATGATTTTAACGTACCTACTATTGATCAAACTGGGAGACTGAAAATATGTTGTACTATTTTTTATTATTTTGAAACAGTGATAATAGAATTGTTTACCCATTCTTCTTCATAGGAATGTACATTTTGTACTGGGTAGCTTCATGTTCTGACTACTTAGGGTTTTCGTGACGTTGACGCCAATTTAACTAATGTTGACAGGTGACCCAACATTTCATTGACAATGCTGCCACCTAGTGCACGCCACTTCAGAAAACCTTCAGTCCTTCAGTGACCGACTTCAACACATACACGGAGGTATATAGAGGTACGCGGAACAGAGAGTAAAGTCCCGCACAACTCACTGAAATGGGAGGATCCTCCGACCAGACGGTTGTTGTGTCTGGTGGGCAATTGCCCGATAGTTGATATTCGGACTGTTGTATATGTTCAAATCGGACGGAGAACTTTGCTTGCGCGATGCAGGATTTCGTTGGTAGTTCATCGCTAGCGTTGCGATTCTTTTTGTTGCCGTACAAAATTTGCTTCTTAGATTTTCATGTGCCGCCACATCACATGCCGAAAATCTAAGAAGCGAATTTTGTACATTGATGCCGCTACAGGTATTATAACAGACGTTAATTCAATCCGTGATTTACCTCCAACATAAAAAAAAGAATGATCAATTCGAATAATTCATCACCACGCTTGCTCACAAAATCCACAAATCCTTTAACACCCACGTCTTTCGTACGCTCAGATTAAAATATAAAGATACCCGAAGAATCGTTCCAACATGTCACATTACTTACGCAGTTCCTAAAGGTAACGATTCGTTTACACCTGCGAAGAATTATTTAATAACCCGCGACGGATTGTAGCCTGTAGCTAAGACACGCGGGATTAGGAACGCGTAGAGCGACAGACAATAAATTGATTAATGTGTGTGGTGGTTGATAAATTGTGTGATGTGTTTGACTGTTGGGAAGATTTTGGCGTGTTGATGTGTGGGGGAGCTGTGTCTGAGTGTCGGGAGGTCAATGCTCTATTGCTCATCCGTTGGACTATTGAATTGCAAACCTATAGCTTAGCTTAGTAGAACTACTTGGTTCAACTTACTTCAATACTAATCTATAGTGTATATTATTATGTATACTAATATAATAAAGCAGAAGAGTTTGTTTGTTTGAACGCGCTAATCTCTGGAACTACCAGTTGGATTTGGAAAATTATTTTTGTATATGAAAGCCGCATTTATGAGGAATGCTATATATATATATATAGGCTATACGGGAACGATAAAACCCGGGGTATGCGCGTACGAAGTTGCATTTAAAAGCTAGTCTATACTAATATAATAATTCTGAAGAGTTTGTTTGTTTGAACGCGCTAATCTCTGGAACTACCAGTTTAATTTGGATAATTATGTTTGTATACGATAGCCACATTCATGACAAATGCTATATGGGAACGGGTAAACCCGGGATATGAACAAGCGTTATGTTAAGTAGTTCTAATAGGCAATTATACGCATGTTTCAATGAATCTGCTTAGTCTGCTCAATCCGCCACATACGGGCTTCTGATTACCCGTAACGACTGTCAAAGATCTACAAACGACAGCCGAGACCAACGGCTTAACCTGTCTTTCACTTGATGTACGGAGGAATCTTGGTATGTTAAGATGGTCACCCATCCATGATCGGACCTCGGCAAGCGTTCCTTAAGCTTGAAGATAGACCCGTATGAATCAAATGTTCACAACGTGGGACAATCCTTAGATCTTTTCACCACAAATCAGACAAGATAAACGGGATGAACTCATACGATTAATAGGTACTAATAAATACATCGATGATATTAACTAAGAACGCATAAGGCTGAAATCACACCAGCGCTCCACAAAGCCGTGAACCCACCTGCAAAACACAATAATTGTAATTACATGTACAAAGCTCCATCTTGCATCTGATGAAGTTCCTTCATTACCTACAGTATGTTCCGGAAGATTTATTACGTGTTACACGTACCTACAACACATACGAGTACCTATCCGTGTGTGTGTACTGGGGTTTAAGGGCAGGGATATACAGGAGTTGTGTGAAGTGACTATTGGTTGGCTGATTTGTGCAAAAGTTTGAGATTCTGAGTACGATGAGTATGTATATATAGACTGATCTATATCAGGGAAACTGTATATTAGGTCCCATTAAAAAAGATGGACTTTTCAGTACGTCAAACCAAAGATATCCAAGAACTGATTAAAGTGATTTTATTTTGACCCACAATAATAAATTACCATTGCCATTTTTTGTGTATTTTCGTTAGCTATTTTTTTTTCTTGAATGCGTTTTTCTTATTATTATTTTTTTAACATTTTCCTTATTTTGGTGGTCTGAATGATTTTTATAAATTTGTTTATCTTATTTAACGACTATCTGCTTTATGCCGGGAGCATGCCTTCAACTTTTTCGGACGTTTTATGGGCTCACCTAAGCATAGTCTGAAAAAGCTCATATCCTAGTGGTCCTCGTTAAATGAAAATGCGCTCATAGCAGAGCATTGGCAAGTTGATCGGACGCAATAAAGAGGACCGTTGGAGGCAGTATTGAAATCCCGACAAACGTGTGATGCAGCAACGCTGCTACAATGCAGTTTAAAAAAAAGATTGCTGGTAAAACAATGTAAAGTAACTAAGGCTTTTTCGAATTCTTGGTTCTAGTACAAGCCGTTTTCATCGCGATATTTTCTTCAGTTTGGAGAGCACTGGGGTCTTAATATGAAGTCTTAGAACGATCATGATTCCGCTCCAAGAGGGAGACGAAGCTATACATAGCGAATAGCACTATCCCGTTTACATCATCGGAATTGGATGGCATAAGCACGTCATACTAGGGCTGCTGGTGATTAATAATTCACATAAAGTAAAGTGCCTCACTAGGTGTAACTTTCGGCCCTGTTATAAACAAAGTATAAAAGTATGATCGTATGACTACGACCGTAAGTCATGATCGGTAACCACTTAGTATTAGGCAAGAACGCATCATCAGTGTGTTCCACCTTTATTAGGTGGTGATGACCACCACAGTGGTGACACCTTTTAAAGGTAGTCGTGGTAAAGGTCACATGAAATGGAAGACAATTTAAGGGCCATTGAACGCCAAACCACGTCATTGAACGACTGAGCATGGTAGACGCCTTTACCCAAAGAGCGGTTATAATCTAGAATTGATTGCTAGATAGAGGGTAGTAATCACTATGTTTGTGCTCGTTCGTGCGAGCCCGGCTTTAGAGGCGTAGGCAGTACTAATTAATAGCCTTGTTGAGAACCCGGCTGATGGTTCGTCTTGATAATTATAGTACGTACATAATGTTATGCGTATGTGCGTGTGTGGTGTGAAGTGTAAACATAGTGTGGGATAGGTAGGTAGAGTGGAAATAGATTTGTGTTGCAATAACTTTGAAAATTTTAGGATTAATATTTTGTGGTTTGTAAAGTAACTGGATTACCGTAAGTGAGTAAAACTGCCTTTATAGGGTTATAACAAAAAAAAGATATAAGTAATAAAAAATATTTATAAAAACAAACTTTAGTACCGGTTTAAAATTTAATACTTATGCAAATGTAACAAACATTAAGTAAGAGAGACAAGATTGATGTTTGAACGCCTTAGAAAAAATAAAGTTCGGTGATATTATCTACTTAACGTACATTTTTTGATAACTACTGCTTTCGGTAGATTCAAAGAAGAAGCCATTATGTGACACATAAAATTTATTAACCACCCATGTAGATTGTAGATGTCAAGTTTTTTATGACAAGAGAAGTTCCAAGATAAACTTGAGTGACAGTTTTCTTTCAAGCCAACTCGACTCCACCCTTCCGAGGAAAACATACGGAATATGACTTACATTCGCTATTCTCTTTATCGCTTGCGACACGCTTCGCTCCGCTCTCACTACTGTGTCACCCCGTAGTGAGAAGTCAGAAGGCTTATAATTTAATATTTGTATTTAATTTTTACTTTTCTAGCTGCGTAAATAAATAGGGATTCGTTTTTTCATTGGATTTTCAAGTCAATTCTGAAACATTAATTATATCGGATCACGATATTAGGCTGTATTGCCATTGATATCTACTTTCTTCACTAGTGCAGGTGTTTGTATGTTGACTAATATCACCTATTAGAATTGAGGCAAGCAAATCATATTCAGTACTCAATACTTTTATTGCATTCCACATGTATTCTTAGGTATATGTAATATACGAGTATATGCTGCTTCCCCAAGTACAGATGCCAGCACAACAAGCTACCCGAAACTTACAAATTTTCCCAATCAACCTTGCACCTTATGCTTTAGCGATAAAGTTGAAAATTAGAAAAAATTAAAGTGAACAGGCTTCTTCTGGGTAAGCTCGCTCCATCGTCGACTTTGTCTCTGTCATCTATGACCTAGACTAGAGTCAAGAGCAAACCCATATTAAATTTTAAAAAAAATTAAAAATCTATTAAAGTTATTTGACAGATAACTCCTTTTTTTATTATTGATAGGATCGCGTTTGATCTTGCGTTTGATCTCACATGATGAAAAGTGATGTGGTCGACGATGGAAGGATGCTTACAAATGTTTTTTTTTTCGTATCATATCAAAATAAAGTTCCGTATGTTGCTCGGAGTGGATTTTCTGAACTTTACTATTCATATTTTTTGACAATGACAAAGTTAGGTCACGACAAATACAGGTACCGAAAATAACGGATGTTGTGCCCGAATCAAACCATATATTTTCATACAGGGAGGGGGAAATTTACACCCTCACATTAATAATTTTGCTCCAACGAATCACCCTCCAGTTTGATTTTACGCGAGTTGTGTTAATAAAAGGTAAAAGGGATACGGTCTAGTGATGTTCAATTCTCGGATCCGAAAAAAAAGATACATAAATAAATCCACATGAAATTGAAATTGATTAACGATTTCATTTGCATATTAACTGAATGTTTCTTTAAGCATTACATTTGGGAATGCGGTGCAATGTCTATATTTTCAATTTCGTGTCGGTCACTTTAAATTGAAATGGAATATTTTAAGATGAAATAACAGTGAAGCTGCTGTTTCAACATTTCATTTACGTTTAAATTCGGAATTATTTATTCTGCTCTGCATCCAGTGTGTTCATTTGTAATTATACCCTTACAATCAGGGACTAATTCTAATCTATACACGCGAAATTTCAGGGGTTAATGATTTATTCTAAAGTCGCAAACAAACCAAAGAAACTTGCACTACTTACAATACAAGTATTAAAACGTTGGTACTAGCCTCGATCGTTTTTGCATCGTAACTTTCCAGACAATTAGTTAAGCCTTCGCCTAACTCATTAATGTTAATTAATTATTTAAAAAATATCCGCATCAGACTAAACGCGGTACTCAAAAAATCCGAAACCCACATCCCATCACTAACCCCGTAAGAGGTAATTTTTCCTCCGAGTAGCAAACTCCTTTAACGTCAGGTTTGATACATGTTGCTTATGTTATTATTAAGTATTATTCAAATACACGGTGAAATATGTGTTTTGCTCGACTGTACGTGACTCCATAAGTAGGCGTTTCGCTGTAACCACTTTGCTTTTTTATTTTTTTCTTATTTCGATCACTTTAGCCTAATATAGATTCATGGTGTGCTGGTGTAGTGCTTACGTGCGTAAAATAGGGATGGGCTTAAGTGTTTTTGATTTGCACAGGTTTTTAGATTGATATATTAAGTTTTTGGGGTGAGATGAGTTGATTAATAGAGAAGTTTAGAAAAAAATACAGTTTTCCGACCCTAAATAGGTATAATGAGATCTTGATGATTTTATTCAGTTTATAGAATTCTGCAGATAATAAAAAGAAATCAGAGGCTCAAAGGCCCTACTATGAAATACTGTCAAAATGTCACGTGATCTATACCATATTTTGGAATTTCAACAATCGCATGCGCTAATAAAATACAATTTTTCTAGAGCCTGTGATAAACTCTCCATCTATTCAAAAAACAACAACAACACAACAACCAAACCCACACACACCACAACAACTAATCAACAACAAACAACAACAGCAACTAATTAATAATTTGTAAGGATAAATATCAACGTGTTTTCATTAAATAAAACAATATCGTATTCTAAAATGACACAATAAGCCCTCGAATTAAATTATACCTGCACATAAAGTAAATGCTTCACTAACTAAAGGTAAAGGGGTAACGCCATATTTAGCTAAAACCCTTGTATCCAAGTAAATGAACCGTTTCAATACCCATACGATTTAACATGACCCTTCATGGGCCCGTCCTTTTTCCATAAGACAGGGAATGATAAAATATTTCACGTTTTTAACCATATCTCATTACTCTGTTTCCCGTGGAACGTCAACAGAGAAATCGACGAGAGATTAATGTGGGCCCAGGGGATGATCGTAATTGATTTTTTTGCCAACCCTCATATCCGAGCGGTATTACCCTTTTAGTTGATAACGCTACCCATGTTTCGGTGTTCAAAATAAATTTTGATTTCAAATTTTTTTTTTTGAACATCATATTTGATATTGGGATTTCATTTTTTACTGGATTTAGGAGTTATTGCTGTTGGACATGTGTATAGATTATTGGTTACAGTTTTTTACTAAATGTGCGAGCTTTAGTGAATATACGGAATCCTTTTGTATGATATGAATGACTTGTCCGTCAACTGGCGAGTGTGAAACTCGTGCGCGCGCCTTCACTTTCTAATTTTACCTATTTTTTTTGTCATCAACTTACTCGCTCATATAAAGTACAGTCAAATTAAAACGGGAAACCAATAACTATAAATAACTAGTTATTGCCCGCGGCTTTTCCCGCGCTGGCTGATTTGCTTAAGTACCGGCTATCTACTTAGATTTCGGGAAACGGATGCGGCCGACGACACAAGATAGCCAAGCATGCTATTAATTTAGTATCATTGTTTTAAATACTTGCTGTATGGTTCGCTACCGAGCATTAGTAATCAAGCAAATCGCGTTTTTTATTACTTTTTCGAATACCTGTTGTAGCGTTATGCTCTACAAAAAACTTATTGATTTGACAGACTGGCCCTTTTGATTTTTCGAATTTAAAAGATTTTTTTCACAGAGTTGGTTTTGACACGAAAAGTTTAGTGTCATCGGCCGTAATTTTTAATATGAATATATAGTTAAATAACCTGTATAAATCAAGTACTAATGAGTCGAAGTGTAATGAGGCCTGTTTGTTGACGGGTGTTAACTTTGTATAAGGCCGTGTCGATTCATGTGCCACAAAGAATAAGGAGATAACCTTTGATCGACCCGTGCGGCTGATATTCTTTAGCCACATATTATCACTATTCGACGCCTCTTAATATTCGTTACATCATCATCATCATCATCATCTTCCCACGTTACTTGGGGTCGGCGCAACACGTTTTTTACTTCCATTCTGTCCTGTCAACCGTCACGCTATCACTAACTCCCTTTTCTTTCATATCACTCCTAACAATCCATCCATCTTTTCTTTGGCCTCCCTCTCCCTGTCCGTTCATCCACATTTATTTTCATAACTCTTTTAGTTCCATGCATTTTATCCCTCCTCTTCACATGACCATACCAAGATAAGTCGTTACATATTTTGAACAATACTTACTCTAATGAAATATTCTTGTCAACAAGCGTAATGTGTATGAACTGTTATATTCAAGGGCCAAATTCACAAGTTCAAACTATTTTTAACCGACTTCAAAAAAGTAAGAGGTTCCCAATTCGTCGGAACCTTTTTTATTTTTTTTAATGTATGTTCCCCGTTTACTCGAATATGGCTACACCGATTTGGATTTTGAGTTTGAAAGGGTACACTTCCCAGGTGGTCCCATGATCATCAAGTCTGGTTCTGATGATGGGATCCTGGAGAAATAGAGAGAACTCTTCAAATTTTATAGGCACACTTGAAGCGATTTGGCTAGTTTTTGGAAGAGTTCTTTCTCGGAGTGGTCCCATTTCTATTTAGTGAAGATCTGATGAAGAACTAGGGAGATAGGCAACGGAACTCCTCAATAAATGATAGCAAATGGACTGGGATTGCTGAAATCTCATGTCTGTCTATTGTTTACACCAGTTCATAACATAACATCTCGCTGGTACGCTGTGAAGGGGTAAGCACATGTTAACCACTAAAAAGTGAAAAAAAAACTTTTTACAAAAAATAAAACCGACTTCTAAATAAAAAACACGACAAAGTATAAAATAGCTTTAATTTCGGAAGTCGGTGTCAGAAAACGAAAAAACAACCAAAAACACCGACTGCCGAAATTCGGTTGTATTTTTTTGTATAAAGTTAATTTTTTTAACCGACTTCATTATAAACTGCATTGTCAGTGTACAGAGGTACAGTCATCAACTACAATAACCTGTTAAATTTATTTAATAGATCTTCAACTTTATTGCTAAAAAATTAAGTTAAAGGTTGATTAGGAAATTTTGATAGTTTCGAGTAGCTTGATGTACTGGCGTCTGTAGAAAAAAGATCTAAGCCCCACTAATATTATAAATGCGAAAGTGAGTTTGTTGGTTTTTTACGCATCCACGCCCAAATCGCTGAGCCAATTTTGATGAATTTTGGTATAGAGGAGAGATGGAGAGATAGAGACGGGTCTCTAACGGGAGGCCTTTAACGGGAGCAAAGCTACGGGCAAAAGTTAGTTACGTTATAACTGTGACCATATTGAGTTTTTTATTGTGTGACCTCAATACTCCTACGTAAAATTCACAACAGAATAAGTTTTACTGGGCACTGCTATCATGGGCGTGCTACAGTAAGGGTAGGCCAGCCCATACATAATGCCGACCAAAAAAAAAAAACTCACCACATTATTCAGGGTTGAAATCACGATACTGACGATACGAATTTGCGTTAAAAAAAAATTTTTGGGCATAATGTATGGGCTGGCCTACCCTTACTGTAGCCTACTGTATCACATAAAAAAGCTTAGATATTATGAAAAAAAATGACCAAAAAATAATATTTTAATTCCGAGATAATTAAAAAATGTTACTCATACATGGAGCACTTGTTCTTAATTAAATTTCTGGGTCCGCGTGAGGGCGCGTTCACATAGGTGCAGTTAGTAGTCTAATAAGGACGGGTGAGTGGAGAGAATACTATTTTTAGACTCAGAAAACGTACTGAAGAGGTATGGAGGGTATGCGGTACAGAGAGTAAAGGCCCGCATCCCTCCATCGAAAAGGGGAGGATCCTCCGAACCAGACAGTCGTTGTGTCTGGTGGGCAACTACTCGATAGTTGATATTCGGTGTTCCAATCGCACTGAGAACTTTGCTTGCGCGATACAGGATTTCGTTGTTAGTTTGTCGTAGATGGCGCTGCGGTTATTTTTGTTGCCACCGCATGCCGCTACAGAGGTACTGAGGGATTACTGTTAGTGAACCCGATCCCGGGTTTATCTCTTATTTCTACATGAGATGTTTTTATTTATTTGGGTAAGTGCAACAACTACACTAAATTCAATAACTAACGACCAGATTTTCATACGTTTTAAAAAATGAACGGAGTGATTCACGAGGAAAGTTTAAGTGCATAATTAATTATGATTTTGTGTAAATTGGCTGAAATATGACGATGACGAAAACACCATTCAAATTGGTCGCTAACATTATGCTCTGCAACCCATGTGAAGCCGGGGCAGGTTGCTTGTAAAGAAAAGAATGAAAGGGTTGGCTACTGAAAAGCATTTGTTTTTGTAGTGAGATTCGTTTTTACTTAATAACTTTGTTTATGTGTATGTATGTATCTATGTATTTATCATTTTATCATTTTTTTCTTCTCTCTATTTTTAGTTTTTCTTTAAGTTTCACCTGCCATGTTGTCTCTGCACCACCCTAAGGTCGACTGGTAGAAAATGCCTAAGGCATTAAGTCCGCCTTTGTACAGTGATTTTACTTGTGCATAAAGTTTTAATAAATAAATAAAGACGTAAAAAATTTACTTAGTCCAAAAACTCGACCGCTATAAACAACTAAAATGTTACAAACAGTCGCTTTTTAAGCAATCTGATGCGGTTGGTGGCATTCAGACCTATGATTGAAGTGTTTTTTTCTTCCTTCATTTAAGTGAGTGATTTTCCCCACTCGATAGGTTTTGAGGAAAAAAATGTTTGAAAGCAAAATATGGCCCCAAAAATCTGCCATTTTAATTTTTATATACCTTGTGTCACTCTAACAATCAAGACAAATCTAACGACACCTCCCAAGCTAAAATCCTTCAAGCCTTTCAAGCTATAGAACTTTCCAGATATATATACATACAAAATACTAGAAAAGCGATACCCTCCTTCTGGCGCAGTCAGGTAATAAGATGAATACCTCTGCCAGTACAAGTCCGCTCGACATTCAATTTATGGTTCCGAGGCACAAATGCCACAAATGTCAATCTTTCTTGTAAGAAGGATTAGTTTCCACTATTTAGGTGCATTAATAACACAAAAAACAACTCCTAGATTTTTAAGTAGATAAACTATGTTTCTTTTCCAGGTAAAGTAAGCAACCACTGGAAACCAGCGCTGTGGCTCTGTCTCGCACACGAATCCAAGCATTATGCTGAGCGATGGCCGTTTTGCGCGAATGTGATGCATATCTTCCCAACTTGAATAACTTTTGTAATTTTTTTTATTTTATTTTTTTGGTTGCGTCATGCGCAAACAAACTCTTTTTCTTTCTTTCTTTCAACCAAGTAAGTAGCAACCAATGTCAGTAAGTCTTTTCCAAAAATCCCTAGACCACCTCCACGAACGGATTTGCGCCGCATTAAAAATGCGTGAGCGGTCTCACTAGCGTGTCGCGTAAACGCAGCACCACTTACCCAAATGTAAACGCAGCACAAGGGTGAAAGTGTTGGTACGCTAATATATCTCTTTGGGGAGTAAGCAGAATTTTGAGGACGAGGAAGTGTTGTTACTGGGGAGACTACGGGCGATAATGAA
The DNA here is from genome assembly GCA_002192655.3 of Mamestra configurata. NCBI lineage: Eukaryota > Metazoa > Arthropoda > Insecta > Lepidoptera > Noctuidae > Mamestra > Mamestra configurata. Next base: position 341,874 of record NDFZ01005440.1, on the reverse strand, counting down.
GGTCCAAGGATGAGAAGTTTCAAAGTTTGTGCCTTTGTGTTCGTTGGAGAAGCATCGGGTTATAGGAGACTTTTGGATGGTTTGATGTTGTATTTAGGACTCATGGAGTGTTTCAAAGATATCGGTTAATTTTTTGGTGAATGTAAATCTACCTTTGAACAATAATGTATCTTCCTTTAACCAACTGTCAATTTAGCTACCAACAGTAGCTGAAACGTCAAGTTTTAAAGGCAAACATGACGTTTCAACTACTGTTGATAGCTAATTTGACAGTTGGTCAAAGTAAATACGTTTTTTTTTTTTCATTTATTTTATCAATATATTAATTTACACTTCTGGTAGAAACAACACTTGTCTTAAACCTTTGAAGGTTTATGTGACAAAGTGGAGAAAACAAGCTCGCTCACAACATGTACTTAAAATAGGTTGAACTCAAACCTACTTAAGTCATGATGTCACCACTAATAAAATATTTTTTTTAGGGAAATTTTCCTTTTTTAAATGTACTAGTGACAATATTTGACTGTACATTTTTAGGAATTTTATTCAGAGTGTAATAAATAGTTCTACGTTCTCATGCCATACACATTTACAGTTTTATGTAGTTTAAATGTTGGCAAGTAATCAAGATTACGTAACTGTTTTGGTCTATTGAAACCGACCCTTACTTTGTTTCTTTCTCACGTGGCAGGTTACCTGAACATGTTTGAAAATTGATTAAATGTGCCACGTCTGCGTCATCCAGAATGTAGTTTAAGAAACACTGTATATATTAAAATGATAATGATAATAGTTATAGATAACATTAGGTATAGGCCATTATTTATTGTAACAATTATTTATCAATTATTATTGTTTGACCTTTTGAGAATTAAAAGTCCAGCTAATACTACTTCCTACTAATATTATAAACGCAAAAGTTTGTAAGAATGTATGAATAGATGTATGTTTGTTACTATTTCACGCAAAAACTACTGTATGGATCTTGATGAAATTTGGTGCAGAGGTAGATTATAGTCTGGAATAACAGATGGGATACTTTTTATCCCGGGAGTATATTTTCTTGAGATAATTTTCGACATTAACGCGGGCGGTAGCTAGTCTATAATACGAGTAAGCCTTCACACACACACTTCACAATCGGCCTTTTACAGTATAAAACCATTTAATTCCTTTTAAATGCTTCAAAAATCAATAGAAACCTATCAAAGACTAATCCTCTTGAACCCTGCCTAAAAACTATTCAGCTCACAAAACCACGACGTGTGAACATCCTGACTATTAAACCCTTTCGTCACGCATGAATGAAATTAAATTAAATTTCAACAAGATACGTCATGTCAGTTTCGCCCATCCCCTGCCAGGCTCCGGAGGTGAAGCCACGATTTATACCGTTAGGTACACCCTGTGTTTGAACCTTTTAAATTTATGTTGTGTTGTTAAAACAGCCAATGCCAGGGGAGGTGACGCCGATTCTTTTTTATTGTTTTCATAAAGGTTTAATTTGTGATCTGGGAATTGGGGAGTGGTTGGTTTTATTTATGGGAGGAGGGTAGATGAAAATGGTGGTCGATTTCTTTTGGTGCGTGATTGTGTCAATTTGTGTTGCCTTAGGAAATACACTCGCAGAGCAGATAGTCGATGGGGCTGAGAAGCGATCGCGTATCGGAAGACACAGCATTTGAAGACAAGATGAATCGATGATCTGGTGAAGGCCGCAGGAATCCGCTAGATGCGATACGCATGGGACCGGTCGAAGTGGCGACACTTGGGGGAGGACTGTGTCCAGCTGTTTGTTTTTTGGCTGAAATCGTCCTCCATTTACCGATGAATGTCATCACCAATGATGATCAGGAAACGGTAAATGGAGGACGATTTCTAAGGTTCTAGTTTTTGTGGCAGTTGAAATAGTTGTATAAGTAGTAGAGTCGAACTCGAATGCACTTATACCCAAAATGTACAGATTTTTGAAGTGAAAACTTATTTAGGCGCGTTGAGTACTTTTTGGGTGAACAAAAATTATGGAACTCGCGTCATCGTCACCGAACGCTTTCCATGAGCTATATGTATACTGTGTATATATGTGTACTTTTTGGGTGAACAAAAATCATGGAACTCGCGTCATCGTCACCGAACGCTTTCCATGAGCTATATGTATACTGTGTATATATGTGTACTTTTTGGGTGAACAAAAATCATGGAACTCGCGTCATCGTCACCGAACGCTTTCCATGACCTATATGTATACTGTGTATATATGTGTACTTTTTGGGTGAACAAAAATCATGGAACTCGCGTCCGCGTCACCGAACCCTTTAGCTTTCGCTTAGTTTTCACTTCTATCAAAATTAGAGTGAACAGGCTTCTTCTGGGTAAGCTCGCTCCATCGTCGACTTTGTCTCTGTCATCTATGACCTAGACTAGAGTCAAGAGCAAANAAACCCATATTAAAAAAAAAAAAAAAAAAAAAAAAATGTTTTTTTTTTTGTCATTTGCAGCCATAGAAATACACACCTTGTATTTAACACTGTCTACCCTTGTTACGTACATGGGCCTGAACGGATGGACTCACTGTGAAGGCTAAAGAGTGGAATTCCCTGCCAGAGTTTGTGTTTCCTGATAGCTACAACCTGTCTTTAAATAAAGAGTGAATAGGTTACTTCTAGGCAAGCGTGCTCCATCTTCGACCACATCATCGCTTACCATCAGGTAAGATAGTGGTCAAACGTGAACCTATCAATAGTAAAATAAGGGTTCCTTTTCTTCCCCTTCAGGTACGTTACCCTAAAAAGTATTCAATCTATGCCCAGTCTACAAACTTGTAAAATTATATCTTAGAGCTGGATTATCTTAACGTAATACTGCAGGTGTGACGTCAGAGTTTGCATGACAATGGTGTCTACCGAGCGTGTAGTTTGTATTATGTTTGTGATTCCAGTGCTGAATTGACCGATAACCGAACACGCTTGTCAATATTCAATCAAACGAGACATTAGATTGAATATCGACATTTTGCTTTAGTGCCTACGTATGTCCAGTATCCAAACTGGACAGTAAGTGTACTGGACATGCGTCAAACCACGCGTAAAATACTTTGTATAAATTTAAGTTTTTAAACTTAACAGGCAGATGTGTTGCTGGGGAGTTTGTTGCGCCACTTCTTCTTCCCAGCTATAACACTAGGAAGTGGTGACGGGCGGGCGTTTTGGGGGACTGTCTTTATGTAGAATTTTGACGTTCAAAAAGTGCTGGCACTCAGCCTAATTTGAATTTGAATAAATTACTTTTGATTTTGAAACCAATTAGGTGTGGACACAACTATTCGCCATTTTTATTTTCAGTAATTGCTAGGTTTGGATGACATCGTTTCACCGGTTTGATTCTCGACCGAAAAGAATAACGTATAGATTATTTTATTTATTGAAGCTTAACACATTAGTACAAAACACAATAGATTTCTATTTTTATCCTACCTACACATACAAGGGAAATATCAGGGGGCGGGAAACGATTTTATATATTTACAAGCTGTGCCCGTGGCTTCGCTCCCGTCACCTCCCGTCATCCGTTACCTATCCTACTCTACCTACGATACCCTATCTACCTACCCTACCCTACTTTCCTATCCTACCTACGTACCTACCTACATACATACATACATACCTACCTTATCTACCTACCGCTTTTTTTTTGTTTATAAACCTTCTCATTCATCAGAAAAGAATCAGGCAAATCGGTGAAACCGTTGTCAAGTTATAGCGTGACCAAGAGAAATAGGGGTTTTTTATACTTTATTGCACAACATAATAAGAACTCATTAGCAGCCAGGACGACTCTATCCAGACTTCGCCGGATTTTTGGCCATTTGATAGCATTGAGCTAGCTTTAAGAGTATACGGGCGTAATGCTATGTTAACTTTCAATCAGTAATGCCCGGTTTCTGAGGTTTTTATTGGTAATTTATCTATCCGTTAACGCTATTTGTCAGAACAGGCTTGGTTAGTGGTTAACGGACAGATAAACGGCCGATAAAGTACCTCAGAAACCGGGCATAAATCAATCAGTATAAACATTCTCGCATGACAAAGTCAATTTCCATTTAAAAAGGCCTGAAAAAAATGTAGTCCGACAATTTGAAACTTTCTATCAATAAAGCTTGAAATTAATTTCACGCTCAAAAACTCGGAAACTATTCCAGCGGATTATTCTATAGCTTCAATAAAACTTGGAAAGAATAGCCCGGCTCTATTGATAAACTATAGTTTAGTATTTTGTATTTTTTCAATCAAAAATTGTCAATGGTGGCCTTTGATAAAATCGTTTATTTTTTTTTGGGCTAGTAGTCACAGGCATTCGGGCGGCTGACCTGACGGCCAGCACCATCACTGGTCTGCGGAAGCCGCAGAGGATGATGGCCGTCAGAGTCATTAGGGGTTATCGCACGAGGCGGCTTGCGCACTGGCCGGATCTCCGCCCTGGGACCTGGAGGCGAAAGTGCTCACGTCACTGCACCGGTGGCGCATGGACGCGCGAGCGACTGATGCAGCGACACTTGGAGCTACATCGGCCGCAGCTGCGCGAGGTCCTGCTGGCAGAATGGTGAGACAGGCTTTGGAGCCCTTCCGCCGGCCTCGTCACTATCGAAGCCATTCGGCCGGTGCTCGACCTCTGGCTCGGGAGAAGGCACGGCTCCCTGTCGTTTCGAGCGACGCAGGTCCTCTCGGGGCATGGCTGCTTCGAGAGATTCCTGTGTCGCATAGGCAGGGAGCCGGACGCTCGGTGTCACCACTGCATCGACTGTCGGGAGGACACGGCACGGCATACGCTTGCAGAGTGTGCAGCTTGGGAGGAGCCGCGCCGTGCCCTCATCTCTGTTGTAGGCGGTGACCTCTCGCTGCCGGCCGTAGTCCATGCTATGGTCGGCGGTGAGGAGTCCTGGGACGCGGTGGTCTCCTTCTGCGAGACAGTTATCGCGCAGAAGGAGNGCGTCTATTGTCGGGAGGACATGGCGCGGCTCCTCCCAAGCAGCACACTCTGCCAGCGAGAGGTCTCTCACCTAATCTCTGTGTTAGGTAGAGACCTCTCGCTGCCGGCCGTAGTCCGTTCTATGTTCAGCGGCGAGGAGTTCTGGGACACGGTGGTCTCTTTCTGCGAAGCAGTTATCGCGCAGAAGGAGGTTGCGGAAAGGGGGAGGGAAATTTCAAACCCCCTTCCGGCCCGCAGCAGACGCATTGGGCGTTGGAGGACGCTGTCCTCTTTCGGCCCCTCCTAACTGGGGTCCAGGGGTGGCGGACTTGGGGTTGTCCGTGGCCCCCCATTCATCCGGACCCGAGGTGGCGACGCGTGGTGTTCCCGTGCTCCCCTCTTTGATATAGCGGGGAGAGTCACACCTCACTCCAACCGCTGACTTGAGGTGGTCCGCAGAGGTGGGCCGGCACCAGCCGGGGATTATGGAAGTCGCATCCGTTCCCGCGATCGCCGGCGTGGGTGGGTGATGGAACATCGGGATGGTTTTAGTCAGTAAGAGTCTGACAGACCGGAGGACATCCATGAGGATTTCCCCCAAGATCAAAAAAAAAAGTAGGTGTTAGGTGTTGGGTCGTAGGTTCCATAAAATTATATCATCAATAAAATTACAATAAGATTGCAGAAATAAAAGGGAACCGCTTATCTTGGTATGGTCATGTGAAGAGGAGGGATGAAATGCACGTAACTAAAAGAGTTGTGAATATAAATGTGGATGAATGGACAGGGAGAGGGAGAGGGAGGCCAAAGAAAAGATGGATGGATTGTGTTAGAAGTTATTTGAAATAAAAGTGAGTTAGTGATAGCGTGACAGCTGACAGGACAGAATGGAAGAAAAAAACGTGTTGCGCCGACCCCAAGTAACACGGGATAAGGGCACGAATACGATGCTGAGTGCAGAAATAACACTTACAAAAAACTACCCACAGTTTTGGAAACACAGTAGATACAAAGATGACCAGGAAAAAAAAGTCAATATGGTGGTTACTTTTGATAAACTTGGCGCTTGAGTTTTTGAAGTGATGTGGAATAAATATTCTATTCAATAAAGAACTTACTTGGGGTTGAAACCCTTGGACCGTGTGGTCCGAGTGCTCATGCGTCATATAAAGAACTTGCTAAACGCTTAGTTGGCATTTCGCGTGACCCAAGGGCTGACTTTTACCTCGGACAGAGGATAAGCATTACCATACAACGTGGCAATACCGCCAGTCTTTTGGGTTACTTCCAGTCGATAGTAATGCGACGAATTTTTTGACGCCATATTTTAGTTAGGAGTTTTATTTTTATTTTGAGCGTATATAGTTAGATTTTCGGAATCCGACTAGCAGTTCCAGAGATTAACGCGTTTAAACAAACAAAAACTTCAGTTTAATTAGATTAGTATAGATAGTTCACCACATACGTTACAGAAAAGACATGCACACAGACAGACAGTGTTTGTAAGTTAAAGTAATTCCGTCAGTGATTAAGGACAATGACCCCTTTTCAGATTTTGCGTTTATTCTGTTACCACTTATACCTACCTGCCTGTCTCTCGAAAAGTTCAAGCCCGACGTTTATAAAACCGTCAACGTGTTCCCGAATAAATAGTTTGAAAGATAAATTCGATTTGGACTTGTAGTCTTGAACCGTTCTGAACATATGGGACCGGGTTATAAAACTGAAAGTTTAGTTTCTTCAGATACGCTCAATGGCTGTTTAGGGAACTGTTTGAGAAGACTGATTAGTTCGGATAGAAAGCGGGTTTATCGAGCGTGCGACGATTTCGATGATTGGGTGGCTCTGTTCGTGTGTTTGTTGTTTTGTGTTCCCCTGAAGAGTTGGCAATCTATAACGAAATTTTTAACTCTTTTGAATATGAACTTCAACTACGTTTAATGTGGGACTGAACCTGAAATTACGTGTTTGGCGAAAACAGTATATTAGGTTTGGTTTAGTAATCAATTTTTTTAAGATTCATTACTATTTACCCTCTAAAAAAATCTACAGTGAAATACTAGATGTGTTGCGACTCATCTTCACCATTTAACTGGGTACCTACTATGATGTCTTAAATCCATCATACACATACAGTTCAACTGTGGGAGCGAGACGGAGCTACACAGCACGCATAGCGCTATCCCTTTTTCCCATTAAGACTTTATAGCACAAGGCCCCTGAACTTAGCGTATTACTTGATGTTGCTTTTATCTCTCCTTAACCATGAATGTCCAGTTTCGGGTCTCGTGTCACGTCGTAAAGTATCCAACGGCTATGTTATTTACCTGCAACAATAAAAAAGCAGATATTAATTCGTGTAATATACACACTGCGTGCGTTAGGCCGGAACTTGGCCTGGCGCGCTACCGTTCGCCTAGATATTAATGATGTCAATTAACTTTGCTGGACTGGACGGACGGATATTATTATAATCATATGCTCAGCTGTGTCGAGTAATATTTGTGACATTATTATAATGTCGGCTACAGTTTGTACTAGGTTCAATCACTCAGCTGCCAGACCTACTTGCAAAAAAAAAAGACCCACTTAATGATCACGGCTTATCTATCTGAATAATCTTTTTACCAAACCATGAGCAATATGGTATTTGACAAAAAAAAAAATTGTCCGTCAGATAGATTTCCAAAAAATATTGGACACGTATTTTCTCTTTGTCACGTAAACAAAAAATTAAGACAAAAGAGTGCGTCGAAAACTCGTGTGACGTCACTTATCAGTACAATTTTTACTGGAAAGTGACGTTACAAGCCCCCACTCCTTATCTTTGATGCGTTCCATCTTCGTATTTTTTATGGATTTGATACTTGCAATACAAAATACGTTTCCAATATTTTTCGAAAAACTAACTGACGGACTAAATAAAATCATATTTTTTTAACCCAGGCAACATCTCTACTCTCGTAAATAGGTAGGTATATGTTAAAAAACCATGACCTGGATTTTTATCGATAAACTACACACTTTACAATTTAATGAATAATTTATTAAAATTTAAGTCAATACTCATTTAAGTGGACACACTTTATTTACCAAAGTGTGTCCATCAATAGCTTCTCGCTTACCACTTTAACTGATTGGACTACGGGCCTCGTCTCCTAAATTGTGTCCACCATAGAACATTCATGTCGCGAACCATTAGGGTTTCCCAACCGCTAGGTTGATTTCCAAAATCCTGATTCCTGGGGGACCGCACCCGTTATCAAATAACCAGCATTAATCAATCGATCACTCAGCAACGGTTGCCGCTGCAATTAGGTGTAATAAAACCACCCGAATTTACCCTCGGTGGCTTGAAATGACCCTTGGTACAGTCGGTTACAGCGGCAGACTATTTAGACTGGTTTTTAGAAACTACGTTTGTTTAATTTCTGTTTTAACTGTCAATTTTCAATTAAAAATGGCTGCAGATTGCTGGCTGACTGGATTAGATTTGATTTGAAAGATCTTTTTCAAAAGACCTTGAGATTGGGTCTTGCTGAGAGGATTTACCCCTCTCAGCAAGACTTCTATCAGCAAGTCGCACCTACTCAGCTTTTAACTTTCCGTCCTGAATATGATAGCTGGTTGAGCTGAATGTTGCTAGCGCAGGCGTCTTATTGCTGAGCCGTCAGCCAGGACTGGTCATGTCTCAGCTGCCACGGTTTATTTTAATTATTTGTTCTTTGAATTGTTGCTTTTTTTTTAACTTCGGACGTTTGGCCGTGCAAGTCTACATGGTTCTCACAGATGTTTGTATAATTTTCACACGAATGATGTAACCATATCATTGTAAAAAACATTGATTTAAAAGAGTATCCGTGGAGTTTTTTCACGTTCTTCTCCATAGAGATCTACGCTTTGGAACGTGTAATTAGCTTCATATCTTATCTTTGGACAGACCGACCTTGACTATTCAAACGTGCCTGTAATGGTTTAATTGAAATAAATGCTGAGTCAAAAACCATTCCAGCTCGACCTTGATTATGCGTTTAGCAAGATAAAATGTTGTGTTTCTTTGCTCATTGGGGTCAAGCCCCTTCCCAATCGACAACCCTGGATCCGCCACTGAACAAATCACATTTTTTCATAAAATGTACTTAAACAAAATAACTGTCGTGATTTTTTTCGTAAATGAATCATGAAATTTAATTACAGTTGTTCACCTTACAAGCTGTACAAAAACACCTAGATTTTTTTATTTAATTATCAGGTGCCATAAAGGTCTTGCTCTAACACCTTCAGAAAATTAACCACACAATACCGACTTACATGACTAACACAGCAACCACCCACTAAAATAATTCACCAAAATTAATACGATAACGCTGTCGAGTGTACCCGACCGCGCCCGGACACGGCGGAAATTATAGTTAATGGATTCGAACCCCGGCCATATCGGTGCATAATTGCATCAAGCGTGACGCCAGCGCATCAAATTTTAATATCGTTTCCATGTAAAATCACAAATTTGCGATCATACGACGCCGGATTATATTTATTCGTCCAATTATGAGATGCGGTAACGGGTCGCGTAGGATGATACACATTTTTTGACATGACTGTACTTAATTTTTTAATGGTTTTGTTATGTATTTTTTTGAGAGGCGCGTGTTTGGGTTGGAATTGATGTCATCGTGCTATATACGATTCCTGTTTTAATATTTACACAGAAAATATTATTATTGGAAAGTGGGATAATTATGGGTATAAATTAATGACTGTACAAGAAAACTGGTTGCGAGTAAATACAACTGCATCGAACTTATTGTTATCGATAGGTTACTTATTGTTTTTTTTTGGTATAATTTTTTAACGTGTCAAACACAAACTCAAACTATTTGCATTTATTTATTTATTTATTTATTTATTTATTTGGATCTCCAACAAAAGATACACACCTCTAACATAAAAACAGTGGTTCACTCAAGTTTACTCCTTCAGTTATAGGAGACCACAGCATACACATATAACTAGGTTTACCTACAAAATAAAAATAAAATAATCACAAAATTAAATTAAAATTAGAATTAAATTATTACAGTAAAATACATTCTATGAAATTAGATTAAATTATTCCAATACAGTAAAATTATTCAAGTATATTAAACTAAATTAAATTGGTCGAATAAATAAAAATTAAAAATTAAAATTTTGCTGTTTCATTAGATTACAATATTACATTGTTAAAATGTCAATTTTAAAATTCAAATAGAAAAAATTTAAACTGAGAAGGTTATGGTGGAAGGTTTGTCTTTTGTTTAGTTTTAAAAAATAAAATGATGTATGTGGGTATGTCGTTTTGTGGCAATTAAATACTTTTTCTTTCAATCTTTTTCTTTTCATTTCTGTTCGCAGTCCATTGACACATAATATTAATTGTTACATATTTTTTTTAGTTAGGTATGTATTTAATATGTATAGCTATTTTAGTATGTTGTGTTTCCTTATTTCTGTTTGTTCGTGTTCTATGTTAACTTTATATTCACACCAAGTGCAAGCTCATTTCGTGTCCAGGCTATCTCTATCCATTCCAGGTTGTCTGGAAGAGATCGCGGAATACGATAAGGCGGCCAATTGTACGTTTTTCGAGTTTAAGATTTTCTGTAAGTATTTTTTAAAATTTATAAATAAAAAAACGTGTGCATCTCGGGACGCCCGACAGAAGTGATAACTTAAACTAATCTGAGTTGAACTATTTAATATGGGAAGCGTCTGTCCAAAATACGACTAACGCGTTACGTTACGAAGCGGTTTACCCTCCCATAAGAAGTTATCACTTCAAAAACACAAACTATGATTGAAGAAAGCCTCGTGAAACTAAAACCTAGCACTCACAAACCTTCATAAAGCTTCATAAATCGGTTTACATCTGCCTAGCCTTTTCCCAACTATATTGGGGTCGGCTTCCAGTCAAACCGGATTCAGCTGAATACCAGTATTTTACGTGGAGCGGCTGCCTACCAGACCTCCACAGCCCATAACTGGGAAACACGGTACTCCTTGGCAAGACTTGTGTCAGATTTTCTGGCTTCTGACTATCCGTAACGACAGCCAAAGATCTACAAATGACAGCCGGGACCAACGACTTAACGTGCTTTCTCGTCTCGGCATGTTAAGATGGTCACCCATCCACAGACCAACCTCGGCAAGCGTTGCTTAACCTTGAAGATCGACCCGTGCGGCTGTCAAAAATCGTTTTAAGAAATCTAAATAATATCATGGCTACCAAATAAAAGAAACATAAAACTACGAACGATTGGAAATCAAATGAATTGATATAACTAATGGATTGTCTCTCGTTTAGTGGTACTAAAAATGGGTTTATTTCGGACTATTATAGTATTTATGGGAAGTTATATGGGTAATATATATCTTGATTGCACAGAATTTAAATCTTGCAATTTCTGCATAAAGTCTGTGTTTTTTTTTATGGCTGAATTCTAGGAGGCTTTCAATTATTTTAGCAAGGACTAGTTGGCTTATTGCTATAGGATTAAATATTCAGTTTTACATAATAATTAAAACTACTGTGGCCTGACAGCCACTTCTTATAAAAAAAATCGAATAAGTGTTTATATCTTCAATATCTATATATATATCAATATCTATATATTCTGGCCTGTTGGTCGAGTGGTTAGTGAACCTGACTGCTAAACCGGAGGTCGTGGGTTCGATTCCCACCCAGGACAAATCTTTGTTTGATGAGCATGATCATTTTTTCTGTGTCTGCGTGTAATTTGTCTATAATATGTATGTATTTAGAAATATATAAGTATGTTTATCAGTTGTCTGGTTGCCATAGCACAGGCTCTGCCTAGTTTGGGATTGGATGACCGTGTGTAAGTTGTCCCAAGATATTTATAATGTGCCATTCAGTTAATTAAGTTCTTAAAATTCTAAAAAGGTTGATGATGCAGGATCTCTGCAGTACTATAAACTCAACTACTGAAACTGTCCAGTTTTACATTACGCATTAAAATATTTTTCTTGAAATACATAAATACAAGTCAAGGATAAATTACTTTCTTAAAAACTCCATTTTGATGTAAACTCTACGACTATATAAAATAAAATAATTTCAACCACAAACAAAGGAGACAGTTCTTCATTAAACTTTAACTAATTATGACCATCATAAAATTAAACACAATAATGGGCAAAGTAATAAAATTACGTACACAGAAAATGGCTGACTTAATACAATCATACAGACAAACAGACATCAAGACGCAGAGAAATAAATGTATTAAAACTTTTGCTCGCCTTCAAAGTAATTGTGGTCGTGTTTCTAGGATGACGCCATTTTAATTACACATCTTAGTAATGCCACAGAATAGATAGGAACAGAAGCATCATTCAGCGAGCGGAAACAGGCGCACAAGTAGGTATATAAACGAGAACACTACGGAGAGAGAACATTTTTATCACAGAGGACCGAGACGCCTTGCCACTGCTAAAGACGGCATTAAAACTGTCCATACAAGCAATCATGTCTGTAACACGGGCCATTCACATTCAAGTAATTTGATCAAACAGGCTGGTTCAAACTGTTTGAAAATAAACACAAATATAAACACAAAATTTCGTATATCTTCATGCCATTTGACGACTCATTTTTGATCAAATTTTCCCACAAACATTTATGCCAATTTAATCAAGCTGTTTGAACCAGCCTGTTTGATCAAATTGCTTGAACGTGTACAGCCCGATAGTGTCACCGCATATTCATAGAAATTGACGGCAGGCTTTGACAATGTATTTTTTTTTATTGGGACAAGCTCGTCACACTATTCCCTACCGGTACAACACCGGAGAACCAGAATGAAAAGTTAACAGAAACAGTGGTGACCACCAAACTGAATCACATAAGAAACATAAAAGAAAGAATAATATTTAAACAAGGCAGGTTCTGCGTTAAATCTGACAATGGTTATGACAGCCAAAGAGTATGCTCAGTACACATCTTGTGAGTACAAATATTATTTATTTAAACTTTATGTACAATAGTGGTACATGGGCGGACTTAATGCATCAAGGCATTATCTACCAGTCAACCTTTGGGTTATAAAGACTATACTGTGCAACATTTCGGAAAGAATATACAGATAATAAATATAATAAGTACTTATAAAATACATAAATATGCTAAAATAATAAACTAATAAATATGATATATAATAATCATACCGATTAAGAGAATTCAAAGACAAGCTTTTAAGTAGTGTTTTCGCAGAAACGCCATTACCAATTGCAATTCCATGTCCAAAGCGACCAAAAAAAATCGCGGTCGGGAGTGCGTTTGCATTCGCTGTACATGAAGCGTATCTATGTGTGCGTGCGTGTTGCCTTGTTGTTTAGAGCTGTTCTTCTGTACACCTAACTATTCTGTGGCCCTGTTCACGGTCGGCCGCGACAAAAAGTCGGGTAAAAGTTTCAACGATGTTAATTACGTTTTATTGTGTCACTGCGTTGTTTTTAAGATTTTTAATTTTTATTAATGTTTCGAGTTTTAAATTGATGGTTATGGGGGGCGTTAACTTGATTACAGGTTTAATAGTTTGTGGTGAATTGTCGTTTGGGTAAGTAATTGCTTTATGTTCGAATCTTTTGCTATTTGAAAGAAAAATATGTTGCCTGACGCAGGCATAAATAATTTCAAAATACAAAAAGACAATGTTAAATTTAATACTGAAAATATGCGTTTAAATAAGGCAGGTTCTGTGTTACTGTGAAGCACATACCACCGATAACCACGGAGAACACAAAATAATCATTCCTGTATTTATAATCCGGGACAATTTAAATGTCTCGCCGTATCTGATTTCTATAAAGGTACCATTTATATATTAACATGAATCAAAAAAGTATGTGTGTGTAATTTAAACTTTGTTTTGTAAAACATAGAGTATGTTGTTCCAAAATTTGATGAAAATCTCGAAGTCTGAATTCAAATAGTCATGATATTCTTTTTTATCAATCACCTATTTGCTTATGAAATTTTCATCTGCCAGCATAACTATTGAAAAATGACAGATAAAGGTGTAAAAGTATATGTCCAACGATTTAAATACCAAACCAAGCTATAAAATATAAACTGACGCTAATAAACAAAACTATCTGCATACCTAAGTCATAATACTTCTTCAAGTATTATGACAAGACCGGGTAAAATGGCCGAATTATAAAGTTTTTATTTAATTATACCCTTATTAAATGCATGCTTCTCTTAGCTGACTGGTAGAAAATGCCAGTCTTTTCATATTTTTATTTATTTATCTTTATTTCAGACATACGTCCATATTTTTACAAAAATAGCGTTGGTAGGGTTGTAAGTAGTGTTGCGGAATTAGTTCGAAAGAGTCACCGCGGCCCTGGAACGCAAAGGGCTTTAGAAGGAACACGGATGGGTTTTAGTCAGTAAGAGTCTGACACGCCCTTCCGCTCCACCCAGAGCGGAAGAAGTCATATGAAGATTTCCCATCCTTAAAAAAAAGGGGTTGTTAGTAATTTGTTAGTAAACAAAACAAGTTACACAATAAATCTATTTCCTATTTCTGTACAGGTGTACACTTGCCCAGTACACAGTTAAATGACTGTTTATTTTGCACGCTAACGTTCTAAGGACAGTGTTGGTGTTGTGCCCCCACTCTTGCCAGCAGCTTTTTCCACGGAAATGTCCGAATTATCCCGAAGGAACATACTCCTGAGAAATTGTATTCACTAATCTAGGACATGATCTACCTGTTAACAGAGTTTCGTAAGTTGAGTGGTGATTGATTTGGTTTAAGAACAATAATTTATTGACTACTATCCATCCTATCTATTATTATAAATGCGAGAGTGTATCTCTCTGTTGAGTTATCACATCTAAACCGCTGAACGGAATTTGATGAAATCCTAATATATAATAAAATTCTTCCGTTACTGACTGACTAATTGAGTGACTGACAATACACAGCCGATACTACAGGTCGTAGATAGCTGAAATTTGACATGTAGGTTCCTTGAAGAATGTAGGGGAGCACTAAGGATATGGAGGAACACGGATGGGTTTTAGTCAGTAAGAGTCTGATGTTCCCTTTCGCTCCGCCCAGAGCGCAAGGACTCGCGCACGAAGGGTTCCGTACCATTATCTATTAAAACGGCAAAGAGCCCCCTTAAATATTTATTTTATTCTGTTTTTAAGTATTTGTTGTTATAGCGGCAACAGAAATAAAATCTGAATCAAAATCATCAGATCAGAATCTGTGAAAATGTCAACTGTCTTACTATAACGGTTCATTATTTATTTATTTATTTAAACTTTATGTACAATAGTGTTACATGGGCGGACAAAATGCATCAAGGCATTCTCCACCAGTCAACCTTTGGGTTGACTGGTAGAGATCATTATAGTAAGACAGTTTAGATACAGCCTGGTGACAGAAGGACGGACGTTATAGGGTCACGTTTTAAACTTTGGGTACGGAACTTTAAAAAAGAAAAAATCTATGACCTAGACTAGAGTCAAGAGCAAACCCATATTAAATTAAAAAAAAAAGGGCAGCACTAAGAGAGGATTTCCCGAAATTCCTACGGGAACGGACAAAACGGGATTTGCGTGTACGAAGTCGCGGGCATAAGCTAGTTTAGCATATGGATAGACTATGATCTAAAGCAGGACATAAGGTACTTTTCATCTCAGTATTAAGTAAGTTACATTGCGATACAAAAAATGTTTTTTTGGCGGGCAAAGCCGCGGAAAAATCTAGTCAATAACAAGATAAGTAAGATAAAGAAATACCTTCATTTATTCTATGAAGTTACACAGGTACAAAGCAAACATACTAACTGGCACACTCACATATGTACATATAAATGTAAATACGACTCAAAGGAAAGTTAAAAGATACGGCTCAAAGTTTGCGATTTGGCAAAAACGCATTAACATAATAAATTATTCTATATCAAAGCAATCGGACCGTGAATAGGTCGCTTTAAGCATCCTTCGAAAGTTATAGAGCTGCTACTTCGAAAGTACGATGTAACTCGTAACACGGATGTTGAATGAAACGTGTCTTACTTGGGTGGTTTTAACTACTCTAGATACCTATATAAAATGATGGACTCGTTACACGGATCAAGTATGAAAATGTACAAACTTGCGTGGTTTCAACAACTCTAAATGATATGACGGACTTGAAAACAAGACGAGTGCTGTCATAATTATAGCTTTGAAGTCGGTGACTTTTAATTTATTTCCCTTTGACAGAGAAGCGCATGCGTTATGATGCGATAGTTGATATATTATTATTTTATGGAAATTGTGCATGACATTATTCGATTCCTACATTAGACAGCTATTTTATTCGCTTCTGATATTGATTTTGGTTGTTGTTTCACTGATTTTAAAAGCTCATTTTAGGGTTCCCAAAGTCCGTATGAAAAATCAAAACCCTGATGGGAGCCCTCGTGTTTCTGTCTACCACAGCCAATTTGCTCCAAATCTGTTAAAAATTTGCTACTTATATGAAGTTCTGTGACCCAAAGACGAACATGTAACGTCAATAGATGCATTTTGAGAGTAAAGTCAGACCAAGAAAAAAATAATATAAAAACAAATGAGAAATTCGAATCACTTTACCTGCATTTTAATTTGAGATGCATTGGTATTAGTTCGTTCCAGAAAACGGGGATTTTTATTTTTTTTTATTTGAGATGGCTCTGCTCTTGACTCTAGTCTAGGATCTAGACTAGAGTCAAAAGCAGACCCTCTGTCACCGCAGTGACGCAGGTGACAGAGACAAAGTCAGAGACAAAGTCGACAATGTAGCGAGCTTACCCAGAAGAAGTCTGTTCACTCTAACTTTGAAGAGATTAGGGTTGAATGCGTTCGCAAAACACAGACGCAGGTAGGGAGTTCCCTGCCACGGTTGCGGAATTTTTTCGAAAGACTCACCGCGGCCCTGGAAAACAAAAGGCTCTAGAAGGAAAACAGATGGGTTTTAGTGCGTAAAAGTCTGA
Organism: Mamestra configurata; assembly: GCA_002192655.3. Lineage (NCBI taxonomy): Eukaryota > Metazoa > Arthropoda > Insecta > Lepidoptera > Noctuidae > Mamestra > Mamestra configurata. The sequence goes on along the minus strand of NDFZ01005440.1, from coordinate 324,864 downwards.
CACGCCCTTCCGCTCCACCCAGAGCGGAAGAAGTCCTTTAGAAATTTCACAACCTTAAAAAAAAAAGGTAGAGAGTTCCACTCCTTTGCTTTGCGAATTATAAAATACGTTTGTAAACGTTTTCAGTCATAGCGCATCTAAATAAGCGCTGAGTACAGTTATTTATGTGAAGAAGAAGACTAAGCAAGAGTATAACGTACTTGCTCCAGTTAAACCAGTTACCTTTAATATTTAGATGGAAGTCTAGCTAGACTTTATTAAACTTTATAATTTTCAAACTAGTTTTCAAAGTGGGTGTTTAAATATTAAAATTAAGCCAACATACTTCGCCAGTAAATGAACTAGAAACTGAGGAATTAAAAGCATTAGTCTTATTAAAAGTTTGCAGAAATTCAGCTTTGTATGTAAAAGCAATTCGTCTTGCCATTGCAGTAGTTTTTTTTTCTGAACCGGAAAGAAACAATCAAATTAAAAGTTTTTTTTCGCTGTGTATCGTTAATTTATTAGTGAGTATAAGGTTAACGATATAAACTTTAAAAACTGGTCAAGTGCGAGTCGAACTGGCACGCGAAGGGCACCGTAACATAAACCGATAAAATCACGTTTCTTGAATGGAAGTCCCTTTTTTATTTAAATATGTTTTTATTACTATTTTTTTATAACGGCAATAGAAATACACACTCGGTCAAAATTCAAAACTTCCTATTACGGTTCATGAGATACAGCTCGCTGCCAGACATACGGACGGACGGATGGACAGCGGAGGCTTAATTATTAGGGATCCTTTCGTTACCCTACGGTTACGTAACCCAAAAAAACGAAAATAGCCTCCTAAGGTTCTTACCCAATCAAAGGGCCGCCCTCAAGCTAATAGAAACTTTATCCCTTCAATATTTTCTTTTGATTAAATTTGTCTGCTCAGGGCGGATGAGAAATGTTTTTATTTCCATATTTTTTACAATTCAATACATTTTTTTCTTTCAAACTCCACAGCGAATTTTGCTGCTGTGTGAATTTACATAAAAAATAAAAAAAATTCAATGTTTTATCAAACCATGTAAGGCAGACTTTGATATTAGCAACTAGTGACCCGCCCGTCACTAGGTTGCTAATATCAAAGTTTAAAGCGTAGCAGGTCTACGGCGTAGGCCTGACGTCACGGCTACGCTTGCTACGAGCTACGAGGTCGTAGCATATTGGCTGTGGCTACGTGGAAATAGTTGTCTAAACCCTTCCCTTTGAGTCAGCCTTGTTTAAATTTTATATTATAGTAGGCGCCAGATAAATGTGGAATAAAGTATATTGACCTTTCCCTAATTACTGTTCATAGGTACCTGAACAATTAAATATGAATCGTTTTTCATTATTAGACAATGTTAAGGATCACGAGAGATGATGATTCGGGACAGCTTTGTGTCATTAATTCCGTTTTTCAAATTAAAAATGTCAATAATTGTAGGTGGGTCAATGACCGTTATTCCACGATTATCTGGCGCCTACTATAGTTGAAGCATTGTAAGGAACGGATATTTGTAAAATTGCCTGTTAAGTAATTTATACAAGGCCCTATTTTATGTACTGTTTTGACATCAAAGTGACTGTTAGTTTACGAGTAAATATACAAAACTCAGGATTTTGTAATATTATGATTCTTCGAGTGTTCATGAAGATTTTTTTCCCATTCTTCATCACAGAAATTTAAGTTTTATATCGTGCTAAAAATGCATGGAATAATAGCTTCGAATTTCTTACTAACTGACTACTTGCCAATCCAAAAGTGTAAGTGGTTTAATTACCCAGGGTTGCGGAGTTTGTTCGAAAGAGTCACCGCGGCCCTGGGACGTAAAGGGGTTTAGAAGGAACATGGATGGGTTTTAGTCAGTAAGAGTCTGACACGCCCTTCCGCTCCACCCAGAGCTGAAGAAATCATTTGCTGATTTCCCATCCGAACAAAAAAAAAAGTTGTTTAATTACAATACGGCTTATTTTTTACTGTTTTTTTGTCAACAACGTTCCTCCTTTTCCACAAACAAATTCTGAGTACCACCCGTGGGCCAATTTTAAATTAATTTTAGACTGGTTATCTTTTTAAACAAACCCACAAAATCAGCTCAACATTACAAACCACACAGCTCCACAAAGACGCTACGACACACCACTCCCCGTACTAAGCCCCCACAATAAATAAAGAAGTTTGTTAAAATTGTTACCAAGAAACAATAAGCTAAGTTGTGTTTAACAGGGGCCGACCACAAGCATTGCTGGCCGGCAAGAAAAGCCTGTTGTGTAGCGAGAGCTAAGCTATGTTTGTTTAGCATAGCTGAGTAAATCTTCCACCACCGTACCCTTAGCAAAATGTTTGTTGAGAGTTGTTGAACTATTTTTGGTGTACTATAGAGGAAAATAATAACATCTGCACGTGTCGATTTTCCATTAAGCAACGCTTGCCAAGGTTGGTCTGTGGATGGGTGTGATGATCTTAACATACAGAGTTTCCTCCGAGCCTCGGAAAGCACGTTAAGCCGTTGGTCCCGGCTGTCATTTGTAGATCTATGGCAATCGTTACTGATTGTCAGAAGCCAGTAAATCTGACTCCAGTCTTACCAAGAACTACCGTGTTATCCAGTCAATGGGTTGTTGAGGTCTGGTAGGCAGCCGCTCCACGTAAAATACTGGTATTCAGCTGAATCCGGTTTGACTGGAAGCCGACCCCATATAATTGGGAAAAGGCTAGGTAGACGATGAATAGAGTGTAGTCTATTTATCATGTTAGAACACAACTACTAAGGCCGTTTCAACATTCTCTTGTCCGTGTCACAATTCATATATGTCATCCTCTTCGTATGAAAGAGGTTAACTACGACCTTCATCTTATTTGTCTCTCTATTTCTAGACATGACATCTCAGTCAATTCATCCATCGTTTCTTTAGTCTTTGCCGACTCTCACTCTTAGAGCCCGTTCCCACTGATACGCACCGTGTATTTTCCCGGTCCGTCTAAAGAGATGGATATGCCAGTGGCTGTACAATTTATTTGACCTAGTTCACATTCAGACGGATCCGAGAAAAAAACGGATCCGGGTTTTTAGACGGACGTTTTGCCACTGCGAGGACCCGTATATACGCCTTGATCGGATGTAGTGTGAATTAATTTGCCGATCGTTGACGGCCGTCTTGCGTTTAAACAGACGGTCCGTCTAAGGGTGAACACATACGTCCGTCCGCCGTCTTTCATTTAAACATACGGTCCATCTAAGTGGGAACGGGCCCTAAGCTGTGTAAATATGAAAAATTAGCTTCTACCAGCGCATTAATCCTATTTCCTAATCCAAGACATGGCCTATCCAAGCACCAAATTTTAACAAATCTAGTCCACCGGTAAAACGTGAAGAGGTCATCAGACAGACAAAGAGAGTTCCTTTCCCGTTCCCATATAGCCTTCCTCATAAATTTGGCTATCATCCAAAAAAATAATTTTCCAAATCCGACTGGTAGTTCCAGAGATTAGCGCGTTATAACAAACAAACTCTTCAGCTTTATTATTAGTACAGATAGACTAAAGATGAATAACCTCATCTCTGCCAGCTAAGCTAAACTAGCTTCGCTTAGCTCTTGGTCTACAACCAGCCTTAACATTCTCGACAAGATTTACTTGCAAACTTGTACCGCGGAACTCAAATGGTGCTCCTGACAGCTGTTGAAGTTTTTCAAATTCGGGTGTGCGTGTGTACTCGTAAAGGCTTGGGAGGTATTAAAAATTTTGGCTTGAATGTTGTTACAAATGTTGGGTGGAAAAGTTCGGGTTTTTATTGAGGTGGTTTGTGAAAGCATCTCTTGTTAAACAGAGGTAGGATGCTCAGTAGGATTAAATTAGGAAAGTGGTTGTGAGATTTGAATAAAATATAGTTGTTTAGTCGTTGGTGCTAAAGATAATGTTTGTCGTAGCCATAAGATCGTGGGTAGTACTATAAAGGAAAAATCTCTGGACAGTGTAGCAAACACAAAAAAAAAAAAAAAATATAATACTTATTAACGTATTCTAATTTATTTATTATTTATTTTTAATATTCAAGTATGAATGTATTTATTTTTCTTACCCGCGTCCGTGTGTCACTGCAGGGTGCCAACTGAAAACCAGCGCTGGGTGTCTGACGCCCAGCAAATGCTGAGATGGTAACCCTTTCGGTATAGGCACGCTCAGCTAGCGGCTGGCTAGATAATTTATTGTTGTCTTATGATTGTTCTCTCTTTTACTTTGTGTTTTGTTGCTGTTGTGTTGTGTCTGTATCGAATAAATGTTTTCTATTCTATTCTATTCTATTCTAAGATACAATTGGCTACTTAATAAAGTGGTCAACCATTACAGATACCTAGTCAGCTAATACATAATATGGCCACATCAAACTTAACCTAATTTCGACGACAAAGCCCCGCTCCGCTCCTATATCTGCAAGGATTTAAGGAGCCTAACATGAATGGGATAACGGGAGCTTGGTTCTCTCGCTTTGCTCGCGCACTGTAGCTCCCATCGTGCTATTTGAACCCAACCTCTTCGTGTCAGGGTACCCTAAGTTCTCCAAAACTTACCAAAGTTAGGCTACATTATACAAAATGGCCAATTCTAAGATATGTCCCTAACATATAAATTGCTATGATGATTCATACTTCCCAATTATAAAAGAGTTATATCGTTATGAAAAAAATTAGGGATACTATGGCTGATGTTTGGCATAATGGCATATAAATATGGCAATATGCCATGCACATTCACAGTTTCGAAAATCCTAAATGAATAATCATTTCACTTTACTAAAACTCATCAAAATCCAAGACTGAACAAAAATAGAACTTTGTAACCAAAATAAGCCTTTGAAACAATTTAAAAGTGACCTTCACAATAACATTGCTGAATAAAAAGTCCAGTCGAACAAATATGAAAACATATTCAACATAATGCTGCCAAAATAAAAACAACACGAACAAGTTGAATTACACTAACACATAAGTTGGAATCAAGTCAGAAAGACATAACATTGTATTATTTTAAGATTGAACGCAGACCTGAGTCTTTAAGACGGGGTAACGCAGTTTGAGAACAGTTAATGCTTTTTTTTTAAGGATGTGAAATCATCAAATGACTTCTTCCGCTCTGGGTGGAACGGAAGGGCGTGTCAGACTCTTACTGACTAAAACCCATCCATGTTCCTTCCAAAGCCCTTTGCGTTCCAGGGCCGCGGTGACTCTTTCGAACAGATTCCGCAACCCTGACAGGCTCTGGCCCTAGTGGGCCCCGACTCCTATGCTGACATCATTTTGAGGCACGCGTGAAACACCACGCGCCATCGACCCGGGCCTGGTTGTAACCGGACAGCGAGCCAACCAACGCTCGCCGTCTGCAGGCCCGCGCCTACGGTGGCCGGGGATCGCCCTGCGACTCTCGACGCCCGGGGCGTCTTCTTCTGTAGCGGCGGTTGGGGCGCAGGCCTTGTCTTTCCCTCTCGTGGTCCGCCTCCTCCTTCGCTAGCATTACTGCTTCGCAGAAGGAGGTGACCGCTTCCCAAGCCTCTTCGCTCCGGACCATGGATTTAACCACGGACGCGAGAGGTCGGCGCCGCCGATCGCCTCGACGAGGACACGGCGGGCGGTGCTACGCCCAAGCAGGGCAAACCTCCACCGTATGCTCCACCGTGTCCTCCGGGCGATCCTCACAGTGCTGACACCCGGGCAACAGTTAACGCTTACACTATCAACAAAAGCGTTTTACACCAAAAAAATCTACTGACAACTTCTTTATCTTGACGCAAGCAATAAACTATTGTTTCTCCTCGAACCTTTTTCCATATCCAATTCATTTAAGACTAGCGGACGTCACGCGGTTTCACCCGCGTAGTTCCCGTTCCCGTGGGAGTTCGGGGATAAAATATAGCCTATGTTACTCGCTGATAATGTAGCTTTCCAATGGTGAAAGAATTTTTGAAATCGGCACAGTAGTTTTTGAGTTTATTCATTGCAAACATACACACACAAAAATACATATTTTTTCTCTTTATAATATTAGTGTAGATGTAGATTGCGCAGCATATCTTCCATATATCTTTATCAACTAGGTTTTCAAGACTCACACCCTCTTAGACTATTAATCCATTCATAGTTTCTTTGGTCTTTGGGCAAAGGAGAATGAAAGAAGAGAACGTGCACCAGCCTCAAGTATCATAGGACATGAATTGAAGATGATGGTAAGTTTCTTTGGCTTTAACCCACTCTTAAAGCCAAACTTTCCTAAAGGCATGTTCCTCATTCCCCTGGATCTGTTTTATCAACGACATAAAAAAACGGTTTTGTCTCCGGTGTGCGCACAGCCTTACAACATAACATATCAAAAAGTAATTTCAACTTTATTATGACGTGTGTCTTATGTTTACGTCTTGTTTTTAGCTTCAAATATTAAGTTATCAGACTTCATTCCCAGTAATAACGAGATCCTTATAGGAGACAAACCAATTACTGACATGTGGGACGTAATGTCATGGCCTCTTTTGACTTTATTTTCATAATCTATGGTTTGAGCCTTTTCTTTTTTAAGGATAGGAAATCATCAAATGACTTCTTCCGGCCTGGGCGGAGCAGAAGGGAGTGTCAGACTCTTACTGACTAAAACCCATACGCATTCCTTCTTAAGCCCTTTGCGTTCCAGTGCCGCGGTAACTCTTTCGAACCTTTTTTTTTAAGGATGGGAAATCATCAAATGACTTCTTCTGCTCTGGGTGGAGTCAGACTCTTACTGACTAAAACCCATCCGTGTTCCTTCTTAAGCCCTTTGCAAGCAACATTAACTGTAACAGATCACTGGGCTTTTGGCATATTATCACTTTTAGGCTCTTGTGTCAAACTTAGCTAACTAAGTTTTTGGAAGAACTTAGTTTTTCTCTCGTTAGGTCTTCCTCAAGAAAGGAGGAAGTAAAATATCTGACTTTCTAATACGGTAGTACTGGCCTATAATTACCTTAATCACTGCTTATTTTACTTCAGAACATATTATTCATCGCACTCGTCACTCGGGGAAAAAAATAAAACTACAAAGGTGCCAGTATTTTATTTCTTAGACACATTTTCTGAAATACCGTGTTTACTACAAATACCATTTTTAGCAAAAAAAGATTTTACTATTATTATATATATATATATTATTAGACTGTCCCACAACTGAGTTCTCCCCTTCCGATACTTATTCTGCATTGTGACGAATAACTTTAGGTGGTAGTTCCTAACCAACTTGTCCTCAAGGAACTGGCCCACTTTTAACCTCCTTTTCGTCTGTCCTCGCTAGAGTAGAACAAAAATATAAAAAGCCCTCAGCATTATGTTTATTTTTCCACTCACACCGACCTCATAAAAACAGGTAAAGTATTTTGTATGTAAAATTATGAATCACAGTCCGAACTTCAAAGTTTATGAATAATTCCCTTAAATAACATCATTTAATTTTTTTGCTGGAAATGCAAAAATCGTCGCATGAATATAATAAGATGCAAAATGAGTCGAAGTTGGTGTTTTTTTTTTTTCAAAAAGTTTCATATTTATGCTTGGTCTGGAATCTCTTTGCTGGTCGGAAAAAAGACAAAGAAATGCATCAGCTGTTTTACCTTTCCTAGTGTGCATCTTGTCTTAAAAGATTTAGGATTTATTTTCAAAATTGTTAATCATTTTACGTATTACGTTATTTTATTTTTGTAATCAAGTCGCTGTGAATAAAAAGCTTTCCCCAAAGTTGATAACGTGTGTTTAATCTAAATACTAATTGTAGTTGCAAGTTCAGGGAGTTTCTTGCACGTTCTTCTCCATAGAGATCTGCGCTTTAGAACGTGCAGCTAGATTTATGTTTTTGACTGACCGACCTCGACAATTCGAAAGTGCCTTAAACACTTTCAGTGCCCAGAACTCAGCATATGGGTCAAACAATAATTTGTTCTTGCCCACGAGTCGTCGTTATATGTAGCGGTGACTCGTGGGCACAACAAACAAATTATGTTCGACCCATATGCTGAGTTCTGGGCACTGAAAATGTTAAATGATTTACTTGAAATAAAAGCTTTGAATTTGAGTTTGAACTAAAGAAAATTCTAAGGATACATTGTCTGTTACTATGTTCAGTCATATTTGAAACAAACTTCGCATTCTGCATACATATTTTTTTAAGGATGTGAAATCATCCAATGATTTCTTCCGCTCTGGGTGGAGCGGAAGGGCGTGTCAGACTCTTTCTGACTAAAACCCATCCGTGTTCCTTCTAAAGCCTTTTGCGTTCCAGGGCCGCGGTGACTCTTTCGAACAAATTCCGCAACCCTGGCAGGCTCTGGCCCTAGCGGGCCCCGTCTTCTATGCTGACATCTCTTTGAGGCGCGCGTGAAACACAACGCGCCATCGACCCGGGCCTAGTTGTGACCGGACAGCGAGCCACCAAACGGTCGCCGTCCGCAGGCCTGCGCTTACGGTGGCCGGGGATCGCCCTGTGACTCCCGACGCCCGGGGTTACTTCCTTCCTTAATATATCTACTTCTACTAATATTATAAATGTGAAAGTTTGTGAGTATGGATGTATGTTTGTTACTCTTTCACGTCAGAACGGCTGAATGGATCTTGATGAAATTTAGCACAGAGGTAGATTATTGTCTGGAACAACACATAGGATACTTTTCATCCCGAGAATATGTTCCCTTGGGAAATGTTTTTATTTAATACTTTGTACATGTTAAAATCTATGTATTTGATAATATGGCTTTGAAGCCAATGCCGTGTTGGCATTGACACTTCTATTACTTTTTCTCTCTCAAATAAATGCCCTTGCAAGATGGAGGTTATTAGTAGGTATTAAAAGAAGTTAAACTGGATCTTCCTTTCAAATTATTAATATTTAGAACAGGCAAGTGAAGGGATTATAGTCACAGTTTAAAAACCGGCCAAGTGCGTGTCGGGTCCACGCACAGTGTAGGGTTCCGTAGTTACTCGTCTCCTAAACCATGCCAGAAAAATAGTGAAATGTACTTCACTATTATTAGATTACAAAGTTACAAATGCACTTGGTTTTAAGTCATTTTCTACGGAATTATTAGGATTTTTTTACTTTCCTAGTACCATTTTTTAGGTTGGTCAACTATTACTCTTTAACTTGTAAAGCCTACTAAGCTGTAATAGTTTTTCTTTTAAATTCATTGTAATAAATGCTACTACCATTATTTTTTTTACATCTCCTAAAACAGCCGTTTAGCTGGCAGAGGGTGGGGGACAGTCGACTCTAACAAAAATTAGCACTTTTAAGCTTAATATTTCGCAAACGGATCTTTGGATGGAAAAATGAGTTTAGCAAACCCACAATATTTTTAAACGACATATTCAATGACACACCATGGACGATAAAAAAATCTAGATTTAATTTTACCACTTTGTTGGCTGTGATTAATATGTATACCCATACCAATTTTCAACTTTCTAGCGCTTAGCGTCTCTGAGGTAAAGCGCGGACGCCAGACGGACATGGCGAAACTATAAGGGTTTCTTGTTGACTTCGGAACCCAAAAAAAAGAGTCATGGTTACTTGAAATAAATATATTGATTTGAATTAAATAAATTATTTTTAAAATAACTGCCAACCCTATCCAATACATGGTGCGAAACTGCAAAACACAACTCCCTAACAAAATAATGGGCAAGCTGCACGCCGCGACGACGTGTCACGCCGTGACGCTGCCGTGACGCAAACACGCTGCGAGCGTGACGGCGGGTACTTGAAACACTGCCTAATGTTAGTATGTGGTCCAAGGTACAAATAGAAAGAGGTTATTTAAGGAATACCCTGCCGGAGTCTGTGTTTTCTGAAATCATGTTTTAGACGATACGTGTTTAAGATAAAAAAATACATTTACGAAAACATATCGCTTACGATAAGTCAGCGGGAATGGCTCGAACTGTCAACCAAATATTTTCTAGTCTGTGTATCCTAATAGTTACCAACCTGGAGGTCCTGGAGGAGGAGGATGAGTAAATAGGTTACTTCTAGGCAATCGTACTCCATCGTAAAGCATTCGCTTTCTATCATGTCGTAAGCATTTACGACATGATAGAAAGCGAATGCTTTCTATCATGTCGTATATCAGCGAGTGTGGCCAAATCTGAGTCTACCAATAATAAAAAATAAAAAATAGATGATGTAAATTTATTGCGTGACGCTGGCGTATTACAAGCGTGACAACAGAACAAGCTCGAAGGAGACTGAGATTAGAAAGTGTTTATCATTGAAAGTCTTTTGTCAGGCTATAACAAAATGTCATGATGAAATGCGACTTTCGTGCGTTGGCACAAGCAGGCGGAATTATTATCTATTAGGGAGGTGAAAAGTGTAGATTAGGTAATAGAACCGACATGTAAAATAGCACTTTTGCGACATCTATATATGATGTATTTGATTCATACGAACCACTAAAATAGATCTAACGTTACGCAAATCCTACATAGAGCTATCAAAGTTCTTTTGTTCTGCATGCAACTATAGCACAGTAAAAACAGCAGGCACTCCGACCTTTTCTTGTTTTCAAAAATTGGCGGAACTATAGAGGTATGCGGAACAGAGTGTTAGTTCCCCCAAACCTGCATTAAAAAGGGAGGATCCTCCTACCAGACGGTTGTTGTGTCTGGTGGGCAACTGCCCGATAGTTGATATTCGGACTGTTGTATACGTTCAAATATTGCACGTAGAACTTTGCTTGCGCGATGCAGGTTTTCGTTGGTAGTTTGTCGCTGACAGGATAGATGGCGTTGCGGTTCTTTTTGTTGCCATACAAATTTTTTTTTGTTTTTTCTTTCTAGGACATCTGTAATTTGAAAAAAAAAATGACTAGATTTATGAACAAGATAACATCAATATTATAAAACAAGAAGCTCAAAAACAAATTGATTTTATTATTGCCTACGCTCACCACTCACACCACTCCCCATGTAACAGGATATATTAACTCTAAGAAACAGATGGCTCTAATAAACACACAATTTGAACGTACACTCGACGCCACCAGTGACGATGAATTGGACAGGTGATGGAGTTTAATTGATGACGACTGTACGTGCGTGTACTGTAGAGAACCAACTCATGTAAGTACTGAGCAGCTAAGGACTGAAATTTTAAGTACCTACAGCCAGGGATGGTACTTCCAAGAGAAATGAAGTAGGTATATAGTCCTGCTGCCGATTTTGACAACGGCGACACTATGCCATTATTTCGTGGCATGCGTCCTAATATGCTTTGCCAGACCAAATTTCGTTTTAAATCACCCGTTCACAAATTATGCGAAAAAATTGACCAGCGGAGTTAAAGTTAAAGGTGATATGGGTAGACTTATCGGCGTCGGCGACCTCTCGCGTCCGGCCCTCTCTAAACCCGAAGTCCGTAGTTTCGGGCTTAGTTGCGGGCGTATTCTACTCCGTATCACCAACGGACTTACGATTAGTTTCGAACCCGAACTAAGAATGAATGACAATACGATTTGACAATAACTGTCAAATCGTGTTGTCATGAATTCTTAGTGGTTAGGTGATACGGTTCAATCCATGGTCCGTAGCGAGGAGGCATGGGAAGCAGTTAGGTACCTCCTTCTGCGAAGCATCATTACTGCGAAAGAATGATGCTAGCGAAGGAGGAGGCGGGCCGCGTGAGGAAGAGACAAACCTCATTCCCCATTCGCCACAACAGAAGGAGATGCCGCGGGCGTCGGGAGTCGCAGCGTGATTCCTAGCCACCATAGGGCTAGAGCCTGCCAGGGTTACGGAATTTGTTCGAAAGAGTCACCGCGGCCCTGGAACGCAAAGGGCTTTAGGAAAAAAATGGATGGGTTTTAGTCAGTAAGAGTCGGGCACACCCTTCCGCTCCACCCAGAGCGGAAGAAGTCATTTGATGATTTCCTATACTTCAAAAAAATGGTGTAGGTATGCTCAGGTCGCTCTTAACCATTTGATTAGTAGGTACAGTGCTGTAGAAAGGTCATACTGCCTTTTCATCTCCTTGAGAATTTCACTCAGATAATATGATTGTTTTTGACCTTTTGTGGGAAATGATGTTCGGGTTCATATGACTTGTACTCGCTGGAAAGTGAATTCTTATGTCGGTCGCTAGATAATGTTTTGAGGAAAGTGCAGAATATTTTTGACATAGTAAAATAACACCAAGCCAGAGGTAAGCTGAGGTAGAGGTGTATCGATAGAAGTGCACTTACACTTTAGCGAAGTGTAAGTGCACTTCTTCTTCTTGTGTCATATTTTACGTCTTAGTTTTTGATGAATTCATTTGAGACGTCGCAGAAGCTCCCCGTCATTCAGTCGAGAGACATCCAAGCTAAATTACCTCATCGTCACAAAACAAAGAACGGTTTTGAAGGACCGTTTCTTCACATTCATCCATTTCTGTATTAGTCGTATAAGTTGTTAATATAAGTTGGTTTTACTTGAATCATAAAGTTTTATGATTCCAGTATTTATATTTTTTTTTTTTGTTTGTATTTTTTTTAGTAGTGTATATTTATCAGTATGCAATTTGTAAGAAAACATGTTGCGCCGACTGAAATTTAAATTAAAATAAGGGCAAAATAATGATGATTATGATGGTGAAGATTGCTAAATACCCCTTCAAACTTATTTATCTACATGATATCAAAAATGAACATAAAAACAAAATTTTCACATAATTTATATTATTACATGTACATTCAATTGTAGAAAACCATAACCTACACATAGCCGGCCCTGGAACGGGGCATTAGTAGGAACACGGGTGGGTTTTGGTCAGTAAGAGTCTGACACTCCCTTCTGCTCCGTCAAGAGAAAAAGGAGTCACTTGATGAATTTACATGAATAAACAAAAAACAAAAGTTGCCACATATCCACGGGATAAAATAATTAAATTAATAACGTCTCATCTTGTCAAAATGCTCTCCAAACAAAATTATATAAAACTCCCCCGCAAATGCCTATAACTTAACCCACAGCCTCCAATGTAAAGCGATACGACCCATCATATAACTCTTAGCAACAGTTCTCAATATCCACCATTTTATCTGCCGCCTCCCGCTTACAAATTAGAGTGGTGACAAGGAATTTAATTGGCGCTGAACGTACGCGCACCTCTAGTTTTCGATTGCTTGAGATATGTTTATTGCTCTCGTGTTTAGTGCAGCTCTAAAACTGTTTAATAAAGGTGGGAATACGCA